>JADRCD010222618.1:0-58081 GCA_019843815.1 Montemys delectorum | reverse complement strand
GAGAGGAGAGGAGAGGAGAGGAGAGGAGAGGAGAGGAGAGGAGAGGAAAGGAGTGTGTGTCTATGACCATCCATGTATTTGTGTCATCCCCTTAGTCAAAGAGGAATCATGATAATTCTGTCATGAATTCTTTGGGGAGCAAGGAGAAGCACTACTTTTCTACAGAGAAAGGATTTCAACAACTCAGTTTCCTTCAGCTTAAAGTTTTTATATCCCAGTGGCTGTTCTAGATGAACTCAGAGAACAGAAAGAAGGGCCAATGGATCAACAGGAAAGCAGAGGCCCTCCATGTTTAGCGTGTGACACTTCAGGGAACAATCTGACATGGCACTCTCAAGTTTGTCACCAGGTGATGGCCATGCTTCTACTGACTTGTAAGTCCTGCAGATGAAAGGCTAGCAACGCCTACTTCTGGCCCAAGAAGAATATCCGAAGTTCTGTTTGTCTCCATTATTTTCTGAAGAGACTTAGGAAGAAAATCTGCAGTCATGATGACAGTATAGCTCAGTGATACAACACATGGTAATCAGGTTTAACCCCCAGAACCACAGTAAGCAAGAAGGAGAGAGGGAAGCATGGGGGGGGGGAGGCGGGAGGGAAGAAAGACTTCTACAGATAGCAAAGGTTAAGGAACTTTTATTGGGACTTTAAAATCTTTGCAAGAGGACACAATCCTGTGTCCCAGGAGAGAAGCTAGTCCTGTATGTGAACAGGGAGCCCTAGAAGTCCATGCCCAATGACTAACTTTTGAGCATGAAGAACAAAGGAAGATAAGGGGAAGGCTAGAGGGCCAGTCGTGACCCTCCAGGGCAGAACGATAGGGCAGCTGCACAGTTGATCATGGCATACCCTTCTGTACCAGCCAATGCTGATTATGACTCCAGAACCATCCGACATGCTTTCCGAAGTTATCTAAACTAAACATATGTGGTGCAAGTTTTAATCTGCAGTGTTTTTCTATACAAATATTAAAAACACATTTCTCTTTCATGGACCAGTGCACTCTAGGGTTCTGTCACAAATGCCGCAGCCTTAGTCCCTGTTCTTTTCCATTTTTTACTTGCTTTTATATCCAGATGAGAGATTTTAAAGGCATTCTCATTTGCTGCAAATAAAAAAACGAAGTGCAAGGGGAATCCTTAGGAGAGCAAGCTGCCTCTCCCACACTCCATTACTTCCTCCACTGTCTGTGATTACTGGGCATGAACTTAACAAACGGCTGCCTTAGAAACCAAGGGTGAGATCCCACCTCTGTAAAAGAATCTATTAAACAAAGCCAAAGCCCATGAGATTTGAAGAAAAGGAAAAACGAAGAGGTATCTGATCCTATTTGTGCAGACAGAATAAAAGCATCAACACTGACTATCGGGGTTCCAAACAATGACAGCGGAACAAAAACTCCAAGCAAGAGAGTGATTTGCACTAAAGTGTTATTGTGTACTCTGTAATTAATTAATAATTATGAGCCAATTTTTATTTATAACACACCACTGGCATGCAAAACATAAGATTCATATGCATGCATGTGAGTGTGTATGTATAGACATATATGCCTTTTTAGTACAGAGGACATTGTACATGCACACCCACATTTATGTCACGTTAAGGTGACTTTAAAAGTACACACTGGAAAGATATATGCTTAATTTTATTAGTTTGTGTGTGTGTGTGTGAGTGTGTGTGTGTGTGTGTGTGTGTGTGTGTGTGTGTGTGTGTGTGTACGTGTGTGAAAGTGGGCACAAGCTGGTTCTCTCCATCTGGAGATCCAGGAGATCAAACTCAGGCCATCAGATTTGGTAGCAAATGGTCTCATATGAGAGCTACCTCTCCAGTCCAGGCTATCCTTTTCATTTGTTTATATTTTTGTTTGTTCATGGTTGAAACAGGTTTTCATGTATCCCAGATTGGCCTCAAATCCACTGAGCTACATCCTTAGTCCCACAAAGGTAATTTTTTTTGTTCTTTTTTTGTTTTTGTTTTTGTTTTGTTTTTTTGGTTTTTGGTTTTTGGGTTTTTTTTGTTTTTTTGTTTTTGTTTTTGTAGATACTAAATATAGGATCTCAGATCACAAAAGGTAACAAAACAAAACCGACCTGTTGTAAGAATCATATGGCCAGCCAAGAGTTTAAAAACCCTTCAATGAAAAAATATCATCTTTATTTTGAGCAAGTTGACTGACCTCCCAGCCTACAGCTGCTTAGGCAATGCGTGCTGTGACTGTAGTTTCCCGTATATACAGAAGTTTCTGCCCTCTGCCAACAAGTCAGGGCAGCAGTGTCTCAAGCTAACATTGACATTTGCTGTGTGTGGGGGTGGTACCCAGTTGTCACAAGTTCTACCACTCTCACAGCTGCTGTTTGAGTCCCATGCAGCAAACAAAGTCTGGTGACGAGAGAGCACATATATCATATACCATTAAATTTGGGATCTGTGCTAGATCTGTGTTAAAAATAAAAAAATTGAGGTTTGTTTTCATTTGTTTTGTATTTTATTCAAAATAAAACCTTTGGTTGTTATTGTGAATCTACTTCCTTCTCCCTTGGCACTCTAATTTACATTTATCCAATCAAAAATTCACAGCATGAGTGGTTTTATAAAAAATGATATTTTGTCCAACACTGTCCTGGCCCACATTGGTGCTTTCTGAATGCACGAGACAGCAAAGAAGTGAACCTGCTGAAACCTCAAATAAAATCGCTCTTTCTCTTTTGTTTCTCTTTTGTGGGACCTGCTCCTCCTGACTGGCCTGTTCACCACTGGGGGTGATCTGTACATTAGCAGGCCAGTTCACCAATCTCTACAGTTAGTGGACAGCCTCAGCTGCTACAATATCTGTTAGAGGGGCTGGCTGGAATCAAGGCTGTCAGGATCAATCAAAATTCAGTCCATTGTCTTGCTTTGGGTCTCCATTGAAAGTGAGGTATTTTATTCAGCAATTTTCCATCTCGTGGTGACACATGGGATTCATGATGGGTGATGGACAGGTGGATGATTAAGTTGTTTTCGAGATAAGAAGTGCTTAGCAGAAGAGTTATGGAACAAAGCAGCCAATAAGGCCATCTACAAGACTAATGGGTGGCGCTGACAGATCTATGAGCACAGCAGGGAGCACTCTGGGCTCTCTTTCCTGTCCTGGGGCATATTCCCTCTGCATTGGCCATAGGCAAGGCAATGTCTATCATAGAATTCATTTGGAGTCTCAAAGGTAAGATCACCTTGTGGAAATAAGAAAAGCTGGGTTAGATAGACTGCACTGCCAGCTCTGTGGAGTCCTAATGATAGCGACATTCTAGTGAAGCACCTGTCGCCAGACTTCATAGGAAGAAAACAAGAGAAATATGAGAAATTCTTAGGGTATGGAGACATAGACTCATTTGTGTATTAGCTTCAACAACAGTACTTCTTTAAAACGACAGAGCCTCCATTTTCTCTCAAGCCCGTCCATAGAAAACCTGCTGGCTGGCCACATTCATTTGATTTCCTAATTTCAGGGTTGTTTCTGACTTGGAACTTGGCTGCTAGAACTCAGTCATAGCCAGGCAAGTGAGATAGCTGATTTTATGAGATAAGGACGTTTCCCATGATGATTTAGAGACAGCTGTTTTGATTTGGAGGCTAACAGCAAAGCGCTCCAGCCAGAAACTTGTGCTTAACCTGTAAGCAGCTAAGTGGGATGTCCCATATGTGAAACCCAATCTACACCAAATTCTGTTCCTCTAAGAATCTGGGAAGACACAAGCAGAGAGAAAGTGAAACCTGCAGGGTCCCTGACACAAGCAGAGAGAAGGTGAAACCTGCAAGGTCCCGGTTACTTGGTCTTTGTTCAAATAGGCTTAAACCAACTTCCATCCAGAACATATTTAACAGGCAAAATGAGACAGATTTTCTCCTTGTATTGTCTTAAAATTGAGTTAATTTGTAGTTCCTCAGTCAGTCACACCTGCTAGTGTGAACATAATTTGGTTGCGATGCATCTTGCTTTGTCTTACAGTTCAATTTGTTATTTTGTACCCATGTTGTGATGTTTCCAAAACTCTTCTAGGGGACAACTTGCAACTTAGATAATCAAGAAAAACAGTACCCTGTGCACACAACTAGTAGTGGAGCCTCTGTATCAGCCAGATTTGCTGCTGTCAGGATATCATGGTGATCTTTGGCTGTTTTAGCCCAGGGCATGGACCATTTCACAGGGAGTAAACATTCATAGCAGTCTATTCAAGTACGGCTTCAATCATTTCTGCTGAAAAATGAGTAATAGAGCCAGCCGCTCGCTGGCATGTGCTTCTCAAATGCTTCATCAGTTCAGCTGGTAGCATTGCAGTACCCTTCTGTCATAGAGAAACCAAGTAAGGAAGGAAGGCTCTCACCTACAGCTCTGGGGTACTGTGAAGCACTGCTGGGTAGGGAGCGGGCTGCGGCAGAATGCTCACAGGACCTTCTCTCTTCCGGCAGACAGACTGTTCCTCCCTCATTTCCTCTTCTCCATAAAGAAATGACTGGTTTGATTAAGGAGACAAGGAATGTCTCGCATCCTTGACGTTCTCTTTTCCAAAATGTTAGTGAGGTCCAGGCTTCAACCCCCTATCTCTACAACCAGGACTGGACGGACGACGTGGGACACTAACGTTCCTAATTGTAACTTATCTGTGTAAACGGCGTACTTTGCCTGTAACCCTGGACACGGTGTCCTACTATGGGGACTCAGGCAGTGTCCTAGTATGGGGACCCACAGTATGGCAATTAAGGTAGCAGTTCACAGAAATCAAGACCTTAAGCTGTGGTATTATTGCACGGCCAGGGCAGTAAAGCTTCACCCTCTGAGCACTGTTTCCCTCTCTAAACCTAAAGGAAAGAAGAAAGAAGATACAGCGGTTCCCACTCAGGGCTCTCTCATCTTCAATGCCCAGGGGCACTGTGCGCTCAGAAGACAACAGGAGAACCTGGTACACAAGGCCCCAAAGAGGATGGCCAGAGTGAGAGAAACTAAGAAACTGCAAATGGCAGTTGCTATTAACTAAAAATAAAAAAGATGGGAGTCAGAAAAAACAAACAAACAAACAAAAACAAAAAACAAAAAACAAAAAAAAACCCTCGGAAAGGAACTCTCAGGAGGGGCTGTGGGAGCCGGCAAGCTACAGATCTCAAGTCAAAAGTCATTTTGTTACTTGAGGTCTCAGAGTAGTAAAGTCTAGAAAATTTAGGTCACCTGAATATATGTGACCGTTATAAGCAATTTATTTGTTTAAGCCACTTTTTTTATTTACATCATTTAATCACAAGACTATATCTGTGAATAGACTGAATAACAAGAATTTTACTATCCCACGTGCTACGAACTGGCATACAAAGCCAGGAATTAATTATCCCATGTTATATAGCTGGCAAGGAGTAAAGAGGGATTAGAAAGATATATAAGCAGGATTGAAATAATATATATGTTCTTTGATTCCTGGATGAAGTCAGTAATATATCAGGCCTGCAAACTCTCTTTCACAGAAATAGTTAGCAATGTTTCTTAAACAGGAATAGAAAGTTATTTATATGTAACAGGGTTCAAAAACTAGAGAAGTACTTTAGGGCTTAGAGAGAGAGTGGATCCTTATAATCGCCATATGATCTTGAATGTGCATCTTTCCTTAGGAATCTTCAGAGGAGCTTCCATTCCTGTCATGGCGCTCACCTTGAAACAGCTTGATGGGAAAAAAAATAAACACAGAGGCCCTAAGTAAGCCCCAGTCTGACTCCTTACAGAAACTGTTAAAAAATGTGTGTGGTTTAAGCCTCTAAATTTTTTTCTTTAGTAATAGCTCACTAAGCTATATTTACCAATAAAACAATGGGAGGAGAGGCCCTTGGTTCTGTGAAGGTTCTATGCCCCAGTGTAGGGGAATGCCAGGGCCAGGAAGCAGGAGAAGGTGGGTTGGTGAGCAGGGTAGGGGTGAGGGAACAGGTGTTTTTTTGGTTTTGGTTTTGGTTTTGGTTTTTTAGTTTTTTTTTTTTTTCTGGAGGGAAGCCGGGAAAAGAGATACCATTTGAAATGTAAATAAAGAAAATACCTAATAAAAAATAACTTAAAAAAAAAAAAACAAGTAGAATCCTCTTCTGGATCAAAGGTGCATGCATGTTCAACAATTCCTTTCCCCTGATCTTCCTGCTCTGCTTCAGTTGCTGGAGTGGATCTCATAAGAAGCTCTTACTGTTTGGTCTGGGCTGGTAGGCACGGCCTTACTGTATTCTCCATAATCCCCTAGCAGATTTAATACTCAGTTGTCTGCTGGCAGGAACTGCAAGGCCCAAATCATTTATTATGGTGTGTTTAAGAATATTTCTATATTAACAAGTTCTTTTGACATAAGCATTAATGGAGAGCATAATTCAGTCTCAAGGTACCTTAAGGAACATTTATCCTGAATTGCTTTGCCAAGGCCTGCAATCAGGTGATGGACACTTTCCTCTTACGATGCCCAGGACTATTATGACAGACAAAGGAAGAGAGTGGAGCCAGGAGAAAGAGATATCAACCTCTTCAATGGTTGCTAGGCAGGTTTCTCATCTACAATGTCCTTTTTATTAATGTATTTTTTTATTCATCCCTTTTTTCTTCTTCGAGTGTTAAAGAGGAGTAGGAAATTGGTTTAATCATTTTCTGAAAAAATCAGCTAAATTCTAATGTTGTTTGATTGCATCCAGTTGCAAAAATGTCAAGTGCATTTCCATTTAGAGTGCTTGCTTAAACAGCCGTGCAAGTGGGCGGCACCCCAAAACGAGCTTACACCACAAGCAAGTTCTGCATTCTTTTCAACACACACTTGCATTAATCCACTCCCTTATTCTGGAAAGTAATGCGTTTTTCCAGCACATCATTCCTTAAATGAGGGCGATCCATCATCGCGGGAGATTCACCAGTGAGGCCCATTAATAAAAACAGACAGCTTCAACGGTGTTTCCTTTGGGAAGGCTTGTTCCTTGGGAAAGCAATGTTTGGTTGTTTGTGCCAAAAATCCAACCCAGATGTTTCCACAAGTTCTACTTCCCCTGGTGAGACATTTTCCTGGACTATAATGCATGGCAGGTCTCATTCCAGGCTTCATTAGGAAGGAGGCTGTTCATCTTTAAATGATCCACTCAGCATAACTGAATGAGACTGTTCTTCCCTCTCCTAAACACTGAGGGATTAAAAATTATTATATTAACTCTAGGAGATATCCTATTCTCTGATCAGCCCAGCACTATAATGTGATTAAAACCCACGCATACATTACATATATTCATATGCCTATTTGATTAGTAACATTATGGTTCAAATGTGGAACATAGTAAAATTTCAAACTTTTGCCAATTGTTCGTCAAATCTTAAAATACCCACAAAAGGGGCTGGAGACAATGGTTAAGAGCATTTGTTACTCTTCAGGATATGAAAATTTCAATTGCTTCCGGGATATCACATGGATCGTGACTGCCTGTAGCCCCAGCTCCAAAGGATCCCAATACCTTCTTCTTCCAGATAGTGGGCACTTGTACTCACACAGTACAGTCACATACACACACACACACACACACACACACACACACATACACACACACACACACCTCTTGGTTTAATTAATACATAATTAAAAATATAACTGGAATTGTTACATGGACCAAGTCTGCATTACTTAGATCTACAAAAGAAATGAATACTCTGTTTTCAATATTTATTAGCCAAGTGGAGTTTTCATTGAATGGAATTATATGACCCAATTTTTCTCCTAAAACATCCATGTTTTTATTCCACAGTTATGTAACATTGCTAACACAGGCAGCACTATTTTTTGTACATACTTTAGTCACTAAATCTAGGTATTGTGTATCAGAAGCAGGTTTCTACATGGTAAATTCTCCAACAGAACATTTTGAAGTCAATGAAAAGTTATATTTATCTGTTTCATGCTTGTTTAACCTATAAAATGATTGAAATGATCCTATCTTATACTGTTGAACAAAATAATATTGGAAATAAAAATATCAATTATAAATTAGCAAATATTAAAGTTTGTGTTTGTGCATTTGTGTGTGAGTGTGTATATGTGTGTGTATGTGTGTGAGTATGTGTGTGTATGTGTGTGTATGTGTGTGTGTGTGTGTTTGTGTGTGTGTAAGAGAGAGAGAAAGAGAGAGAGAGAGAGAGAGAGAGAGAGAGAGAGAGAGAGAGAGAGAATACCTAGGAAGGTATAAAGAAAGTGACTAGGGCAGATAACTTCTTTGTTCTTGTTGTGATTCTTTGGCAAATAGTTTCAAGTTAATTCAGGAAAATCTATTGTGAAAATCTGTGTGGATAGATTATAGCAGTCAACTTGCATTGGTGACCTATATTTGAAGCAGGACACATGAAATTCTGAGTAGAAACCGTGCTGGGTATTTAACTGTTCTGAGGCATGGGAAGAGTTTTCCAAGGGTCTTACTGTAAACCCAGATTTAAGATTAAGAACTCATGTGTGTCTATCTCACAAAGAAAGCCTGCCATGAAGGAGCTGCTGATTCAAGTCAGTTAACCACATCATCACAAAGAACTGTATTGAAAAAGTAAATGGAGTCCATAAAGGCTGAGTGTGGGGAAAAAAAAGCCTGGTCTGAAACAAAGGAAGGAACTTGGAATAGGCTAATTTATATGATTGATATTTTTCTCAAAATTTCATGAAGTCAGCTATGAATTTTATAGTGTCCCAGAGCACTAGAGTTCAAATTAACTCTAGCTTTGATGGCTATGTCTCAAAAAGTCACAACTGGAGTTAAAAATGTAGCAAATTGCAATAGAGGAGGGCATAGCATCCAAGCAACTAGAAAAGTAAGCAAGTTAAACCATCATTGCTACATGGCAAATAAATGAATGCAGGGAACTAAGTATGTAAAAAAAGAAAGAAATTGGGGCTCACAAAAATCTTTATATTCGAGCAGCTGTTTCACCCCAACAGAACAGTAGGAGGAGTTAAAAGGTTCCAGAGATAAATTTGTTAAACTGCACTGTAGCACAGAGGGAAGGGCAGAGTCGCTCCTCTGAGAAGCAACGGCCCTTCATCCAGGTACAGCAAGGGGCCTGAGAGCCTGAGCCTTAGGCTTCAGGACTGAATTCTGAAGAGCAGGAGTAGCCAGTGGAGAGAGCTCCACAGTGACCTAGAAAGCTGGAGAGTGAGAGCAAGTGAAAAGCAGATTATCAACCACTTGCCAGTGCTCATCTCAAGCCTTGCTAAAGAAGGGCATCTTCAGCAGGTTCTTCAAAGCATTGCAAGCGATTACTGAAAGGTGTTTAACTAAAGCTGCATGGAAACCCAGAGAGAGGTCAAATAGAGAATAATCTGCTGCCGTCCTCCTCACTAAAGGATAAAAACCAGAGGGCGATTCTGTTCTCGATGAGAACACTTACTTTGGTTTCTTTCTTCTTTACCTATGTATCTCATTAAAATAAATAATAATGAAGAGAGAAGGACAAGCAATGGACCTTCAGTGAAAGAGAAGAAACAATGACATGGATATCTCTGCAGGTGTAAATATCAGGCAGGAGCTTAAAATGAACCAGGAAAAACATGTCTAGAGGGAAAGGCAGGCAACATGCGTGAACACAGAGAGAGTTTTAGCAGAGGGGCAAACACTGTATAAACAAAGTGAATGAAAAAAATCAAGAAGTATAGAACACAGAATCATAATTCTCCTACAAACTTGACATCAGTCACAATAAAAAACCGTGAACTTAAAGATCACTGTCAGCAGAGATTATCCACAGAACAAACCAACATGAAAGGAAGGAAAGGGGTCAGAACGCCAGAAATCTGTGGGTCATCCTCAAAGAGTGCATGCCTGGGTCCCCGAGGTCCTAGAACAGACACTTATAAATTGCTGGTACTGAAAACCCTGGCCCCACACTGACATCTACATGGTAGCCAAATGCAAGCACTCTACCTTCCTTTTCATGCTTGTTCTACTTTGGGTCTGCTACTTTGCAAACAGTTCTGTTAATTACTCAACGGGTGCCTACTAAAACCTGATAACTTGCCCATCTCTTTACTTTCTCAAAGCTGAAAGATAAAGATCAGAGTGACGACGGAGGTGCCCGTCTGTCAGGCCCCTACAAGTCCTGCTCCAGGCCTCTAGTGTGCTATACCTACAGTCACTTATACCTACAGTCACCTTGGTCTCCACGGATAGTAAATGATGAACGGCAGGTAGCACGATATCCTTTCTCTGCTTTTCACAATCTCTTCTCTATTTAATTAAAATGTTAGGATAAATGGCCAAGCCTAGCCTACTGATAATTTTGTAGCAAGTGATGTTTGCCCTAAAACTTCAATTAGAATACCAGAAGTTAAGAAAATAGATCCTTGGAGAGTAGGGAGGATACAGAGATGGCTCTACAGCTCCAAGCAGTGACTACTCTTGCAGAGGATCCAAGTTTGAGTCAGAGCATCCACATGGTAGCTCACAACTTCCTATAGCACCAGGTTATCCAATATCCTCTTCTGCCTTTGTGGGTACCAGGCGTGCACGCGAAAGCATAGATGCATATGCAGGCAAGACATCCATACATATTTAAAACAGCCTTAGAAATAAAACCTATACAGTGCCAGAAGGAATTATGGCTTCAATTTTCTTCCAAGAAGTAAATCATGGCAGCCCACAAGCTGAGGAAGACATCAGTAAGCCACACAGCCTAAGTGCAAGGGAAATGATCTAAGTGGTTCCAGCATAGTGAGCTGGTGAAGACTAAAGACAAAGAGAAGAAAGTCTTAGAAACAAACAGAGAAAATGGGTGCATACACGTTTGGCTGCCGCTGGCTTCTCACCCAATACAGGAAGGGTCGAGAACATGGAATGACATCTTTAAAAGTGCTGAAGGAAAGACACAGTAGAGCTTTGTAGTAGAATTCTCCGTCAAGCGAAAATAGTTCCCAAAGGCAAAAGATTTTCAGAGTAACAGAGGCTGAGAACACTCCTCCCTTGACTACCAGGACTGATCACCACACCGACATAGCCTCCTGAAAATGGTAATGTTTAGAAGAACTCAGACTAAATAACAGATGGTATAAAATTATGAGTAAATATTATACAGGATTTTTATTTATACAGACATGTAAATTTAGCTTTAAATATTCTAAAAGAATGACATATTAAAGCAATGCCTCTAGTAGATATAGAAATAAAATATATGACAGTAAGATCACATTCTACGTTGTGCTTTTTTACTTTGTAAATAAAATAGGGAACTATTTATACATATGTTGTTATAAATTAGTGATAGCTATTATGTCATGTGAGCTATGGCTATAAAGCTGATGCAGGTGATAAAATAGCAAACTAGAATATGTGATGTTTACTAAACAACACATGAGTGGGGTGTATTACAAACACATTTCAAATTAGCAGAATAAAGTATGAATGTGACAAACCCTACAGTATTGATAAGTATATACATTTAGGAAGGACTAATTGGACAAACCACAGTGACTTCTTCAACATGTTTTATGAAACAAATATACACAAAAGTTTTTACTTTGACCCTCTGAAGAATATTTAATGGACTGACCACTTGGTATTGGCTAGTTAGGTGGTGTGTTATTCTCTGAGGGAAGACTATTTCTCCCTCTCTTGGCATTCCTTGACTGCCTGTAGTTCTTTGCTGGAGTTGAGGCCTCATGAGCTTTCCCCTCCATGTTAGAATGTCTACTGCTGTAGTCCTTGATCAGGTCATGTTTAGTCAGCCATGACAGTGAGACTATGTGGGAGTAGCTTCTCAGACATTTCTAGGAGACACAGTTTCACAACAAACTTCCTGTTCCTCTGGCTTTTACAGACCCCCTCTTCAGCAATGATCCTTGAGACTTGGATGTAGTTGTGTGCACTACATCCTGTATGACTATTCACAACTTTGTATTTTGATAAGTTTTGGTTTTCTATAGATGTTATCCTACAAATATACAAGTAATATTATCTGCACTGAGTGGATTATTTTTTATACTCAGGAAAGTATACATACACACACATACGTGCACATACACACACACACACACACACACACACACAGAGAGAGAGAGAGAGAGAGACAGAGACAGAGACAGAGAGACAGAGACAGAGAGAGAGACAGAGAGAGAGAGAGAGAGAGAGAGAGAGAGAGAGAGAGAGAGAGAGAGAGAGAGTTTAAAATAAGATGCCATGAATTTGTAAGGGAATAGGGCAGGGGGTTGTGTGGAAGAAGGGGAAGGGAGAAATGATGTAATTACATTATAACCTCAAGAAATAATTTTTAAAGATTATCTTATGGAAACCACTATAGTCCATACAACACTTTTAAAGTTTCAGATTCTGAGCGGGAAGCGGAGACGCCAGCAGCTAGCTGTCGGGGGGCTCTCAGCTGGAGGTGTAACTGGCCACCGCGGGGGAAGAAGGAGCAGTGACTGAGGCGGTCGGGTCTCCATAGCCAGGGAAGATGGTGCTGCTGACCATGATCGCCCGCGTGGCGGACGGGCTTCCGCTGGCCGCCTCGATGCAGGAGGACAAGCAGTCAGGCCAGGACCTTCAACAGTATCAGAGTCAGGCTGAGCAACTCTTTCGAAAGTTGAATGAACAGTCCCCTACCAAATGTAACTTGGAAGCAGGAGCCATGACTTTTCACTACATTATTGAGCAGGGGGTGTATTACTTGGTTTTGTGTGAAGCTGCCTTCCCTAAGAAGCTAGCCTTTGCCTACCTAGAAGACTTGCACTCGGAGTTTGATGAGCAGCACGGGAAGAAGGTGCCCACTGTGTCTAGGCCCTATTCCTTCATCGAGTTTGATACCTTCATTCAGAAAACCAAGAAACTCTACATTGATAGCCGTGCTCGGAGAAATCTAGGCTCCATCAACACCGAATTGCAAGATGTGCAGAGGATCATGGTGGCCAATATTGAAGAAATCTTACAGTGGGGAGAAGCACTCTCAGCATTGGATTCAAAGGCTAACAATTTGTCCAGTCTATCTAAGAAATACCGCCAGGATGCAAAATATCTGAACATGTATTCCACTTACGCCAAGCTTGCAGCAGTAGCTGTATTTTTCATCATGCTGATAGTGTATGTGCGGTTTTGGTGGCTGTGAGATGTGAACCTAGTCACTAGTAACGGAGAACCTAGAACCCAGCAGGTGTATGCTTTCAGGAAACTGAGCTTACAGGGCTGTGTATTAGAATCCAAGTGGAACTTCTGCCTCTAAAGACCTTGCAAGAAAAGACCTGTCCTGAAAAAATGAAAGAAGGCGCCTCGTTTAAGGAAGCTTGACCCATGTGGAAGTCTCTCTGGGGCAGAGACTTTCTCTGGGTGCTAAGCCATATGTATTAAGGAACAGTAGGTTGTCTGTTTTGTTTCTTTCCCTCCCAGTACATTTATGAGACAGCAGAACTGGGGCATTCTCTCTCTCTGATAGAGCCATCAGTGAGATTTAAGGTAGCCAACCCATTCTAGCAGCGTCCTGAAATTCTGTCAAAGAAGGCGGGCCTTTGGGGAGTCCTAACTTTAATCAACATTCCTGTGTTGGTAACATGTGTGATTGACTTTCAAGTAAGACTCAAAGTATGTGAAGGTTAATTGCTTTGACGCACAGATTCTGTGTGTTGGCCACTGCAGGAAGTTAACTTTTGTTGTTTTCCTTTTATATTTTGCTTATTGCACAGTTGCTTTGGAATTAAATCAATTATATTAAAAAAAAAGTTTCAGATTCTGATATCCACATCAATAAAATAATATCTGATCATGAGTGTTTTTATTACATTATCAGTAAGCAATGGATATGTTTTATGTATAATTTACCTTTCTTCTTTATTTGGAAAATGTTTTCTCTGTAAACTGTTCATATAATCAAAATAATTTCATTGTATTTATACAAAGCAATGCATTTTTCTAAATGTGTTTCTAAATAGATTTCTATATGTCTTGTTCAGAAAAGTGGAAGTTGAAGAATTATGTGAAATGAAAGTGAAGTTCTTTGAGTCACTCTAGAGACCTTTACATTTAACATTAGCATATCAATCTATATTTACTTGGATCAAAACCAAATTAGGTATATATGCTCTTATTTGTAAATTGTTACACACGCGCACATGCATTTGTGACTATACTGACTTGTAATCTAATTTATTCACATTATCAGCTATAGAAGACAGTCATGTTTCAGGAAGCACTGTAGGTAATAATATCTGACATTTATAACATGTATATGCTGGGCATTTTTCTCAGTACTTCAGAAAGACTTGCTGATTTTTTCTTCTTGTCAATAATGATTATCTTACTTTACTCATGAGAAATTGAAGACTAACGAGTTCAGCTGAATTGTCAAAACTCCTATCACATGGAGTAATAGTGGTTCTTACTCTTCTGAAACCACCTAGCAGCCTGCTCTGTGTCTATATGCCTTAGCTGACTGAATTAATCTATTTGTGGTCATTTAAACTTATTTTACTTATCAGTGCTGCAATCTGCATTCTTGGTTCCCTGGTGCTTGGGAGCCTTATAGACCTAAGGAACAGTGCCTTTCTCAGGGACAGGAAATGCAAAGCATAATAAACAATTGACGTTGGAACACATCTTTTTATGCGGAATCAAACAATGAGGCATCTCTAGCCCCAAATGCATCCACATCCAACTCTCATAGTATGTACACTAAGTTAATAGTCCCTCTACCTTGTATCTTCCCAAAGCCAAAAACATAGCAAATGAAGACTACAGCAGTAGAATTAGTCAGGCTAGCTGACACTGAATCCCTCCCCTCTGGTGTCTGTCTTTCCATCAGAACTCTTAGCGGGGAGGGAGAAGAGCCTCGAGTGTAACTTCTCCTAGCACCCCTGACTTCTGCCTTCTTCATCTTACCATTTCTTTGTTCTTTTTTAAAAAATTAGATATTTTCTTTATTTACATTTTAAATGTTATCCCCTTTTCTGGTTTCCCCTCTGAAAACCCCCTATCCCTTCCCCCTACTCACCAACCCACCCACTCCTGCTTCCTGGCTCTGGAATTCCCCTACATTTGGAGCATATCTGTGGTCGAATTGGGATACTGAGATTTCAAGTTAATCGGTGCTCTCAAAAGGAGTCCTCATGCTCCTTATAACTTAAATGGTTAAAACCAAGTTTCTGGGATATGTCCTCTGAGGGAAGAATACCTGCCTGGAACTTGGGGAAAATGGATACCTAAGTCTCCAAGTGTGTTCTGCTTGCCTGTTCTGCACTGCAGAGCTGTCAGTCAGAGCCAGCTGTCTCTTACAGAGGCTACCAGGAATGCTGCACAGAAAAGACTGCTCATAGGCTCTCCCAAAGACAAAGAACCGAGGAACTTTCCTCAAGACCTTTGCAGATGATAGATCAGCAAATCTGGTTACAGACACCTGATAGAACTGCTTAACAAATTAAGGAAGCTTGTGGATAAACTCAAGTTGCCATTTAATAAGAGAAAATCCTAATTATTACTAGAAATTACACTAAAGAAGTCACATGCAGGGTAAGGAGTTCTTGGGACCCATGAGGCCAGGCATTGTCCTCTCCTGTGTACTCGTCCATACACAGAACTTCCAAGCAGGCAACAAGGCAGAGCTCCTTATTTGCAAAAAAACTTAGATCAGTCATCAGTTTTTCAGTATATTACAAAGGAATTTAACGATCATGATGAGCTGGTAAGTTTTTGTCAGCTTAACACACATAGAGTTACCAGAGAAGAGGCTATTTCAGTTGAGGAGTTACCTCCATCAGATTGGCTTGGGGACTTGTCCAGGCCACTGTGGGCAGTATAACACTAGGCAAATAGTTTTGAGTTATATATTAAAAAATGAAGTCAGCTGATGAAACCATTCATAAGAATCCAGTGAGCAATGCTCCTCAACAGCCTCTGCTTCCAGACCCGGCTCTACATTCCTGCTGTGAGTTCCTCTCTGACTTCCCTCAGTGATAGGCTACTTGGAGGTGGATACTGAAATAAACCTTTTCCTCCACAAGTTGCTATTGGTCAGTGTTCCACGTAGCAACAAAAAGCAACAAGAAGAGACAATAATGATTCATGGATCTAAAATGATACCTCAAAAATAATTTCTAAACAACATCACTCTTTCTTGGTAACAGTTCCTAGAATATCAAATAATATTTTGCTTTGTTAAAAAGAAGAGAGAAAAATGAGACTAGTGGTATGTCTCAGTGGAGAAGGGCCCTAACCAGACAAGTGGATATAATCCCCAAAACCTGTGGTAGTAGAAGGAGCAAACTCTTGCAAGTATCCTCTGGCATCTACACCTATCAGTACCATATGTGCTCTTTCACAAACATGCATGTATACATATATAACATACAGATATATGTAAAACTAAATTTGAAAAGAATAGATTCTATCTGTAAAGATGTTATGGTAAACTTCAGAGAGATTTTAGTTGCTAAACACATGGTTTTTAATGTAGAATATTTCTAAACATAGATCCTGTCTAAATGAGATCCTTAGGCTGGAATTCATTCATTGAGCCATGTTAACTTCAACAGTGGTGTATTTAACATCAAGTTACAAATCTTGAAAGATCTAAACCAACAAAATTCCACTGCGTGTTGATCTTATAAATTTCTGGGGACTAACTGAGTTTTTCTCCAGAGTTGAATGAGTAATAGCCAGAAGCTGAAAAAGATGTCCCTCGACTGAAGAATGGATACAGAAAATGTGGTTCATCTACACAATGGAATACTACTCAGATATTAAAAACGAGGACATCATGAATTTTGCAGGTAGATGGATGGAACTAGAAAATATCATTGTGAGTGAGGTAACCCATACCCAAAAGGACATGCACCATATTAATTAAGTGAATATTAGCCAAAAAGTTTAGAGTACCCAGGATACAACTCACAGACTGTAGGAAGCTTAACAAGAAAGACCCAAGTGTGGATATCTGAAACCCACTTAGAAGGGGAACAAAATAATCATGGAAGGCAAGAAACTGGGTGGGAGAGGGGAGGGGGAGGGGAAAAGGAGGGGCAGGTTCAGGCATGGGATGCCCAGAGGGCCCGGAGAATGAATCAAAACATGCAATAGTGAGGGTTAGGGGGCAGAGTGAACCTCTAGAAAATCCCAGAGACCTGGATGTGGGAAGTTACCAGGACTCAATGGATGTGGCATTAGCCAGAATGCTTAACAGTGGGGATATGGAACCAGAAGGGACCAACTCCTGTAGATAGACATGGGCCCTAGTTGAGGCAGGTGACTACCTACCAATTTTCAAAATTTTTAACCCAGAATTGTTC
This sequence comes from Montemys delectorum, assembly GCA_019843815.1. NCBI lineage: Eukaryota > Metazoa > Chordata > Mammalia > Rodentia > Muridae > Montemys > Montemys delectorum. The sequence continues at coordinate 40,811 of JADRCD010222618.1, read as the reverse complement.
CTGTTTAAAGGAAATGCAGGGACACAAATGGAGAAGAGACTGAAAGAAAGGCCACCCAGTTACTGCCCCAGCTTAGGATTCATCCCATGTATGCACACCAAATCCTGACACTATGTTTGTTTTTACCTCACAGGGCTCTATATGAATTAACACATCAATACATGCTAGACTGTCATGTGGCAAGAATTTAAAAATTGCTACATTGTATAAAAATGAACATTACACAAACAATATTAATTTGAGGTTTAATCAAAGACTTAAAAGATACTAGCTAATGTTTCTATTATTTTTGAGAAATAAACATACCATACGATATAAGTATTCATCTGCTCAAAAAATGAATGTGCATTCAATAGAAATAACACTTCGAATTTTGAGTGGTAATCTTCTTCCAGGCTGGCTAAATGCAACAGACTTTCTTACCTGTTGGGTTGAGGCATACTGGCCATGAGTCAGATAGCTGATAATCTACAACTTAGTTTAGCTATGATGGCTAGTACATTAAATGAAGCAAATGCACGAAGTTGCAGCTATCCTTGGCAACGTATGCTGTCCATCACTTGACATCATGAGTGGTGTGACTAGAAGTACATGCTGTCACTCCCGTCTTAACTCAAAAAACAGAATGGTTTTCATCAGAACATAAGACAAACACATGTAAAAGTTTTTTCCTAAAGCTACCTTATCTTTTTAAACCATCCCCAAAGAGATACACAATTGCCTCCTGTCTCACTTAAATTCATGACATTAAGTGGCTTACACCATGGTAGCAACTAAAGACAAAGCATTACACTTACAGTTCAGTGTAGTCTGGAAGTTTCACATACTTTGGACACATTCCTCACTGGTAAAACCATTGTCATCTCTCTAGGATTTTCGTAAACTCTTCTGTATGCCACACTGTAAAGAGGGCATAGAGACAGCAGCCATCTTACCCTTTCATTTTGATCTTAACTGTCCTGCAAAGGCATGTATGTTGAAGGCTTGGTCTTTAGCTTCCTTCTGGCATCACTGCAATGTGGTTAGATTTTGGAAGATAGAGCCTACTTTGAGGCATGCCCTTGGCAAGGACAGTGGCATGTAAGTCTCCTCTCTCCTTTTTGTGCTGTCATGCTGCTCTGAGCTGAGTCTTTCCTTTATGGTGTGTGCCCGCCATCGAGTGCTGTGCCCTACCAACTGACATCATCAGAGCTACACAGCCAATGACGAGACCTTTAAAAAAGTCTTCCTGAAATTGTTTGTCTTTGTTTTTGTCCAAGTGCTACAAACTTGACATATCTTTCTTTGATTTTCATACTGCATGTGTCTTCAATACATTTAATTTTTTATGTCATTCCCTGTTAATTTGTTTTCAGCTTAACATACAATTAATAAATATTCAATAGGAAAATTTGAAATTCTCTACCCTGTGCACATACAGGCAAATTAAATCTTACTGAGCTACTCATTTCATATTTTTAAAATTAAATATACATTTAAATTAAATTTCATACAATGTATGTTGATTATATCTACTGCCCAAATCTCCCAGATCTACTCCATTCTCTGTGTATACAACTTTGTGTCCTTGTCTTCTTAACCCATCAAGTCCAATGTGTACTACCACTACCTATATATCCTTGCATGTGTGGGCTTTCAAAAAGCATAGTCCACTGTCTATGGAGTGCACTCTTAGAGAAAAATGACTCTCCCTTTTCTAGCAGCTGTCAATTAATAATAGCTCCTCACTTGAGGTAGGACTTTATGCCTATCTTCCCCCTATGCTCTGAGATGTGGTCTGACTTGAGCTTTCACAGGTCTTATTCATTCTGTAACAGCCTTTGTGAGTTCCCAAGTGCATGTGCTCTTTCATGTTCTATAACAGTCTAATATGGGACAAAATTCTTATTCTACATATCCATAAACACACATACACAAAAACAGTTATAATGGAGTTACTGTCGGGAGCCATTTTCCCTGCTTCTGTAAAAGCCTGTCTGTCAGGCAGAGTCAAGTCAGGCCAGGGTCTACTGACAGATTTCCTGGCCTGCTGATGTATGAAACCATAAGAGGGGATACACTTGAAGTTCAAGGTGAGGGGCTGAATGTTCTGTTGATCTTGGAGGAAGGAACAGGAGGAATAGAGAGACCTCTGGATGGGTACAGTCGTTGTCTCTGCTGGCTTGTGACTGTTTCCCACTATACTGTAAAATACATAAAGCCTAAGAGAATTAAACTGGAGACTGCCACAGTACTGACTGGATAACCCTCCTGATTTCTAACTTTTGTCTCTGAATCTTCTTTTCTGTCTTTTCTAAAATCCTCACTCCTCCCTCAGAGGACTGCTCTATTTTATATAGATTGAACGGGTACAAGTTACCCTATAACATGATAACAATGTCCCTGCTAGATACCACAGGTTAAGAGATACAGAAACCCAATGCCATGAATGGGAAACTTTGTAGGGGAGGGATGTGGGAAAGTCTCACATACCTCCCAAACATTACAGACTATTGCCAGTGCCTTTGGTTACTATGCTGGTTGAATTTTGTCAACCTGACATAAACTTATCTTAATCCGTAAAAATCTCCATAAGATTGGCCTATAAGCTAGTCTGTGGAGGCATTGTCTTGATTGATGACTAATGTAAGAAGGTCTAGTGCACTGTGGGCAATGCCTCCCCCAGGCAGGTGCTCCTGAATTGTATAAGAAAACAGACTGAGAAATCCATGGAAAACAAGCCAGCCAGGAAGTAACATCTCACTGCTTCTGTTTCTGCCTCAGTGTTCTGCCTTGAGATGTTGCTTTGACTTCCTTCATAGTAGTCTATAGCTGTCGGGTGAAATAAGCCCTTTCTTACCCAAATTGCTTTTGTTCATTGTCTTTATAACAATAGACATAACCAGGACAGAACTTAATACCAGGTTCATGAGGATATGCTATCATAGAATTGACCATATGGGTTTGGGGAAGGTTGGTGTGTGTTGGTAAGCTTTGGGCTAAAAAAATCATTGAATGCTAAGAGCTTAATTATCTATTGTGAAAACAAAAGGTAATGATGAAAGCTATTCAAACAGTGGAGGCCTGGCTTGTGAACTTTCAGGAGGAAGTTTGAGAGTTCTTCAAGACTCTATCAGTTTGTTAATGTGATATTTTAATTGAGATTATGTGGTCTAGTCATCTGGGACAAGGATTAGTACCAACACCATTGAGGTGGATTCTTTTGAATTCCACCTTAGGAATTCTTTCCTTAGGATCAGTACACAGACACAGTGGTTCAAAGGAGGTCAAGGCTAAATTTTATGCTGGTAATTGAACTTGGTAACTTGTAAGAGTTTCTCACATGGTACTGGTTTGGCAACATGATGGGTAGGTACATAGAGAGAGCCCAGGCTGCAACCTGGAAAAGCCAGAGGAGGCCATTGGTGATGGCACAGCCTCAGTTGCATTGGTGATCCCAGGATTGGAGCTCCAGAAGAAAATTGGGCTTGGCACCATGTGTAAGAGTCCCTGAAGAGAGAGCCACTGGTGAAGACGTGCCCTGTGGAGACACCAGCCTATTGGAGATGCTCATATAGTGAGATGACCCCAAAACACAGCAGGAGCTACAAAATGGAACCATCCTGAGCCTAGGGGACAAGATGTATGAACAACATTCAGGTGATATAGCTGGAGAAGTAGAGCTACCCAGTGTTTATGGAGCTTAGAGGATTGTGAACTCATCTCAGGAATCAAGCACTAATCTTCTGATATTGTTGAAGTTTGGTATTGTATTGGATTATAATTGTGCTCTGTATTTTCCCTCTTGGACTAAGAAAGTATTTAACTTGTTTTGGTATTACACAATTGAGAGACTTTGGACTTTCAAAAAGATGTTGGATATTTCAAACAAAATGATTTTTGAAAGACTTTAAAAAAGACTGTAAGCTTTTAACATTCTATTTTTGTTCTATTTTCTGATGTTAAATTAAATCCAAAATTGGGAATAATTAGAAAAGGAAGTTTGTGGTTTAAGAAGTGATGTGTTTGTGTATCAAGTTGACAAATGGGGTACTTGTGCTGAGCAGCTTTTGTCAACTTGACACAAAACTAGACATGTTCAGAAAGAAAGACTCTTAATTAATAATAAAAAAAATCTGTAAGACTGGCCTGCAAGCAAGTCCACAGGGTATTGTACTGATTAATGATTCATGTAGAAAGGCTCAGCCCAGGTATTGTGGGCAATACCTCTCCTGGGCTGGTTCTAGTATGTATGAAGAGCTGGCTAAGCAAGCCAAGGAAAGCAAGCTGACAAACAATGTTCCTCATGGTCCCTGTTTCAGCTTTTGACTCCAGATCCATGCCTTGAGTCCATGCTCTGACCTCCTTTCATGATTATCTACAAGCTAAAGTTGAAATAAACCCTTTCTTCTTGATATTGCTTCCAGTAATGGTTTTTATCACAATAATAGAAGCCTAACTAGAAAAGTTACCCTTCAGAACTTGATGTTAAGACCATACTGCTAAAGATGCCACATTCTTGCAGCACAGAACATATAGTTATAAACGTGATACTAACCTGGAAGCACCATTTCTACTGGCTTTCTTTATTGTGCTGAAAAGTGCTATGCAGGGGATTAGAGAAGAAAGTAACTATCAGTTTTATACAGTTGTGAATCCTGTAAGCTATGCTCACCGCTGTAGCCACGACACAAATATAGATATAACCAACCATTTTCTGATTTAGTTGAAGTCCTACTGCACAAGATGAACCCCATACCTGGCAATATTATGGAGAAAAGAACCAATGACTAGATAAGTCATAGATCTTTGGGGGAAAACTCACTACTATTATTGTGCTTAATGGACATAGTATTAAAATGACTCTTAATGACTTATTGGTATATTCAAAGAGTAACACACCTCTCATTCCTTATCAGAGAAGTTTCTGTTTGCAGAGATGGCAAATAACACAAAGACTCACAGCTGTGCAAAGTGCATAAAATAGGAGACTGAGAGATCATCAAATGTAAATGGGACATCTATACAAATGCCCTATTCCCAAGGCTCATGAATCATTACAGAAGAGAGGTCACAATGTGTAATAACCAGAAGCAGTGGATGACTATAAGCCATTTATTTCTAAATAATCTCTCCCCCACCTCCTTATTAATATACATTAGGCACATGGCCTTCAACATATTAAGCAAATTCTCTACCAAATGGATTATCCAACTACCTTTTGTGTAAATTTTTAAGTTCTATTACCTCAAACACTAGGTTAAATTATTGCAAAGATGGAGAGATTTCTTTTAAAATCAATCAAAAATCCTTTCCACTTAGGTCAATATTTCTATATTAAAAATTGTTCTGGGTGGTGGGTGCTGGTGGTCAGACACCCAGAGACTTGCCTGCCATGTGCCCCACTGGTGAGGGAACCACTGAAGTGTGCAAGTGTGTGGTGAAGAGATGGGAGAACAACAGAAGTGGAATGGTTTGAGCACTAAGAACAGGGAGAGATCTAGAGATGTGAGAGTAATGAGGGACAGCCTGATGTGAATAGTTGGTGCAGCCACCTGAGGCCATGATGAAGACTCAGCCTATGCTGGAGCTGAGGGCCATGTTCCTGGCTATTCAGCAGCAGAGCTTTGTATAGATGTCCATGGCCCATGTTACCACTAAAGGCCAAGTGAACATCCTGGTCTGGGCTGTTGCCTGGGATCATGTTGATGTTTAAGGGCTGCTCAAAATTGGGCCTGCTCTTCACTGGCTTCACCACTTGGGAAAGTGGGCCCTATACCTTGCCTGGACAGCACAGTGGAGCTGACCCTGATTTGAGAGGGGTAGTCAGGTGATCTGGCCCAAGGGCATGAGAGCAAGAGAAGGAGAGCTGGCCATGTCCCTTGTCTACCAGATGGGCAGCTGGACCCTAGTGTACAAGAAAGGGAGAGCTGGCCCTGCCCCTTATTACCCATGGTACTTGGGTGAGCTATCTGTAGCAGTGCTGGAGTGGTTCTGGTGTTTTGAATGTAAGAGAGCTGATGGGCTGACCCCAGGCCCAGATATAAGATTTCAAGTTGGCCTACCCCAACACCTATCCCATTTATGAACATTGGAGACCATTTATGAACGTTGGAGACCATGAATATGGTCAATCCTATATATCCAAAGCTGCAGGATTGCCATGACACAAGGTAACAATGCACTATCCAAGAAGAGTCCCAGTGAGGATCAAGTATTGACTGTATGGCAGAAGCCAGAGGTCTGAAACCAGACCAATGACTCATTTCAAGAACACTTGCATGTAAAAATGTGTAGACAATATGGCATACTGTGTGACACACTAGCATCCTACAGCTTCCTCAGCAAGACGGTTTTTGTTGTTGCTTCTTCTTTTGTTTTGTTTTTGGTTTTTGGTTTCTATTGGTGAGGAGGTTGCAGGGAGGCTATTTTTACTCAAGCAACAAATCATTGTTAGTTCATTCCTCCACTAGTTGATTCAGAAAATGTTGGTGGAGTATCTACTACCAGGCATATAAGCAGTGGTAAAATTTAAAGATTCAACTAAGGTATAAAATAAGTGTTAATAATGTCTTTGAGATTATGATAAGCAAAGACAGAACTTCCAATTCTATCATTTTTCTCCATGGTTATTTCAAGGGGATAATGTACAATTAGTGACTCAGTGGAAAAGAAATGGGAGTCCAACAACCTGAAGAGATTTAAAAGTATATTTTGTTTAGTTTTACTATTTTATCTTTTATTTTCTACCAGTAAACTTTAATGTCTAGATTTTATGTGAGTATTGTCTTGTAAAGCTAGAGCAGTGCATTTGTAACAATCATACACAGAAGAGAAAGCAAGACTCTTGGAAAGGTAAGATAAAGTGTGGCAGGCTTGCATTAAGAAATCATGTATGTATCAGGATTTCTTTCTAAGTGTACGATGTATAATGCCAACAGCATGAGAAAATGCCTTCTATTTAAATTTGTAAATTCAGAGACTCTGTGATTTTCCTATGTGAACTGGTTGTCTTTTTTATATATAAATACATAGTATTAAAAAGAAATGAACAGATAAGAGTGACGTTTACATGGTCGTATGGCAGATATTGCACACTTGGGACACAGGACTTACAGGAACAGAGCTGAAACCGACCTGGAGGCCTCCCCATTAATAACTGGCCTTTACAGTATCTGAGGATGCCATGCAGACTGTTAAGCAGGAGAAGATGCAGCTCTACCCAGTTGCAAAGCCTGTGAAGCACAACCATAACTTGACCTTCAAGATGTACACAGAGGTGAAATAGTGGTACTTTTGTTTTGGGAGTCACCAATAGAGTATTTCTATGCCTGGTACTGTAACCCAAAAAAAAGAAAAAGAAAAAAGAAAAAGAAAGAAAAAGAAAAAGAAACCCATAGCTAGAAAGGTCAGACCCTAGAGGAGAACCTACTACTGCCATTTTTCTAAAAAGAAATAAGTAAATAAATAACTTTATTCTAAATACTTAATCCTTATGTCCACAGGGAAGTGTATTTCTCAAGCCTCTTCAAAAAACCTTCTTTCCAACAGATGAAGATAATTACAGAGATCCACAACTGGTCAAACTGCAGAGAATAATTGAGAGTAAAGTGCTCAACCCCAATTGATACACCTGCAATGCACTTATGGCTCAAGGAAAATCACATAATTGGGAAAGGATGGATTATAGGAACCAAAGGACCAGGAGAGCTGCTGATAGATAATGTTCTTGGGCTTCTTGGTCATGCTAGGACAACTGCATTCACAAAATCACAACAATACAATTCCCTCAGCAAGACCAACATGATGATAATACCAGGTTCCTGCTGAATGCAGAAGGGGGAGTTCCACAGTATCTCGCCCCTAGATGAAGAGCTACATGCAAATAAGGACTGCTGAGAGAGAGAATCCATTTCCTCCAGAGCTGAGTTTCCACATAATTTGGTCATTTTCAAAGTCAGCCTTGAGCACACATGCACACAACGTAAAGGGGAATGAGGGATGCAAAAGCAATGCTCCTGTATGGGGTTTACAACAAATTATTTTGAATACATATCATTGGGTTGAAATGTAGTTCAGTGTTACAGGAAATAACAATAATAACGAATGAACAAACAGTAATTCTCAGAGTTTCAATTCAACCTTATTGAGTCAATTCTCTTATATTTGCAAATGTTTGCTGGATATCCACCAAGTGATGATAGAATAATCATTCACCATGGCTATTCCCAATTAAAAAACTTTTCTACTGCTATACATGATTCAGCAGGTCTCAGAAATAATTAGCATGCACATTATGTAATTCTTAAAGGAATGGTGCAGAAAGTTATACAAACTTTCTTTCTTTATATACATAACTATTCATTCTTCTGTAAAAACTCATTTGTTAGAAAATTGTACATTAAAAAGACATATGAAAAATGCAGGGGTGATAGAAAGTACAAATGGGAATTGAGTTTGCAAATGATTTTGAGATTGAAAAAAGTTTCAGACAAATAAAAATCTGACATGGAAAGTTGCTTAGAAATGATAATAAATAAAAGAGCGGAAGCTACAGAAGGCAGCCATGATGCTATGGAAGGCAGCCATGATGCTACGGAAGGCAGCCATGATGCTACGGAAGGCAGCTATGATGATACAGAAGGCAGCCATGATGCTATAGAAGGAAGCCATGATGCTATGAAAGGCAGCCATGATGCTACAAATAGCCAGGATGCTACAGACCGCCAGGATACTACATAAGATAGACAGAATTCTTCACACAACCAGAATGCTATAGACTGCCAGGATGCTACAGACAGCCACCCACACACTAGGAGGGCTCTTGGGGGGAGGGCTCTGTGTAGATGGTTATTTATGTTTGACTTAGTGGGAAACCTATAGTAAATCCTTCATCTGTGATTTGACTAGCCTATTCATATAATCCACACAAGGGAGATTTTTTTTTTATTCAAGATAGTTTGTTTATTCAATAACATTTATTGAATTCCAAGAAAAAAAAACCCTCAATATTTTCCCTATATAGCTAAATCCTATTTGTTTCCCATTTACCTGACAACTTCCTTGTTTTATTATTATTATTATTATTACTAAAATTGTTGGATGCTGCAGACAATACCCAAGTCTCTGCACATAGTACACAAGTGTTTGATCATTGAGCTACAGCTTCATCCAGAGTCATATATCATTCATTTCCTTCCCTTGGACATTGAATACCCATGTTGAACTCCCCCCTTTCAAAACTGAACACCTGCAACTTCTTCCCAAAGCTCTTTACCCCAGTGTCCTTAATTCCATTTCCTCAGAGGCTTAGGCACAAATCTAGGGAGTCATTCTTTGTTTTGTTTCTTTTATTTATGTAGCTAATCTCTTAGGCAACCCTGTTGGCTCCTCCATCAAAACATACCCCGTGTCTGAGCAACTCTCTCTGCTTTTTCTCATCACCATCTCTCATGTGATCCATACTTTTCTGTCACTAGGCTCTTACTCTTCCCTTTTCCAGAGAGACAAGAGTCATCTTGTTAAAAATCTGAGTCAAATTGTCCTAAATTGTTCAAAATTCCTTCTTTGTGTCCCATTCTACTCAGACCAAAAGCCACAGTCTTCAAGACTCTTTCATCATTTTTGTGCCTTCATGTTCTGTTACCTCCCAGCTGGTGCACTGTCATTCCTTAAATAGCATATCCTAACTTCTGACTTCCTATGTGTTTATACTTTGTCTGGAGTTCTTGTTCATAACCATCACCCACTGTTGCCTGACTTCCTCTCAAATTGACTTGTTCTCAGTGGGACCTTCCTTACATCTTCAGACTAAAATCTCTCTCTCCCTTCCTCTTTCTCTTCCTCCCTCCTCCCCTCCTCCTTCCTCCCTGTCTCTCTGTGTATCTCTCTGTCTCTTTCTATCTCTCTCTCTCCATCCTTCCTTCTTCTCTTTCTTCTCTTGCAACTTTTATGTTATTGATTTACCATTCATCCCCACCCTACCACCACAGGCATCATGAGGGCAGTGTATCTTTGCTTTGCTGCATTGCAAGTGCCAAACAGAGATGGTGGAGAGAAAGCTGACACACAATAAATATTTAGTAAATGAATACATGTATAATCCATGGAATGATAATAACGGACTAGATGAAAAAAATCTCACCAGAATGAAAAGAGGAAATACAAGAAGGGAGGTATACTAGCTAGATTGTCTGTCAACTTGACACAAGGTGGAGTTATCACAGAGAAAGGAACCTCCCTTGAGGAAATGCTTCCATAAGATCCAACAGTAAGGCATTTTCTCAATTAGTGACCAAGGGTAGGAGGGCCCATTGTGGGTGGTGCCAACTCTGGGCTGGTAGTCTTGGGTTCTATAAGAAAGCAAACTGAGCAAGTCAGGAGAAGCAAGCCAGTAAGTAACATCCCTCCATGGCCTCTGCATTAGTTCCCACTTCCTGACCTGCTTGAGTTCCAATCCTGACTTCCTTGGGTGACGAACAGCAATATGGAAGTGTAAGCTCCCCAGCTTGCTTCTTGGTCATGATATTTGTGCAGGAATATAAACCCTGACTTAGGCAGGAGGAAAATAACAGGGAGAGAGGAAAGAAAAAAGAATAGAGAGTGGTTAAGAGGGATGGAGGGAAGGAAGGAAAGAGGGAGGGAGGAATGGAGGGAAGAAGGAAAAAAGGGAAGGAGGAAGAGAGGGAGAATGGGAAGCAGAAAGACTTTTCAAGTGCATATATGGCCCATAGACATTATTTTTTCCTATCAAATGGCTTAATAAGTAGGAGTAACCAATCACTATGAGCCTACTTTATTTTCCCTTCTCTTATTTGTCAGTCCTACTGCCTAAATCCCTTTTCCTTTGGTAGTTTCTGACAAGCCTGCTACATCCAAACAGCTCTGATCACAGCCTTCTTCCAGGTGATACATGAATTAGGAATGAGGCTTTCCAGCAATAACTGACTATAAGACTATACATTTTAGTGCAACAAATTTATATAATGATGATATTTCTAATAGAAAAAAATAAATAAAACCAGTCCTTGGAGTCTCTTACATTGGAAAGAATTTTTACTGGCTGAAAATAATTTTGGAGAAGATATTTTACCATCAGGATTGAGGTTATAAAATGGGAGTAAATAATTAGAAAATGAGATTGAAAAGTTCTACTTGGTTTTATATTTTATAAGATCACCAGCTAGTACTTTTCACTACATTTTATGAAAGTCATCTGCTACACAGTGAGCTCAAGCAAACACAAATGACCTTCCATTTCCATCTCTGAAACCCATATCACAATGATTCAGAAGTGCTCCATTCAGAATATAATTCACACACAATTATGCTCCATATTTGTAAGAAATCTAGTACATAAATCTCTAAATGGAACAGTTTAACCAACTTTAAAAGAATGAGCTGCTGAATGGACTCATAATGATATAATGTCGAAGCATAAAAATTGAAAGAATGTAGCCACCTTGTAAATTCTCTCCATTTCATATTTATGCTCTCTCTTCTATTTATTGTATCATATATCAAATTATTCTGTTTCCTTGGAAAGCCATTTTTATAAGAATAGCACTGGAGACACAAGTCATCTAACTCTAAGGATTTCTGACCTCCTATATGCTGCAGACAGCTTTGCATTGATCCTTGTATAGGTTTGAAATGCAAAGAAGTCCTGTGGAGATAAGTCAAGTGGCAATATTTACATGTTCACTAAGCTGAAATTTTCTTGAGTGAACAATGAATCTGAATAAATGTGCACATTTGGAAAGCAACATAACCCTAGACTTTCAATAGGCAGCTAATAGGAGTCATGAATAATGTGGTAGACTCCCACACAACAAAGGTAAGTGGCTTTGTATATTGAGCAATCCTTCATCTTAGGTGTCAAAAGTTAGGGTTAATATACATGCTGGCCTTAGAAATAATTGTCACTAAATTGTGCCCTTCAATTTCATTTTTATGATCAGTAAATGGGCTCACCACATTTGATAACATGGCATCTAGTGCTATTTCATAAGAAGTTGTTGGTATTATCTTGCTTAAAATACATTTATCTCACAGGATTTTAAAAATTCTTCTACCCATTGACAATAAACACATAGAGTACACTTTGACTACCCATTAACAAACATTCTTATTTATCATCTTACCATATATTTATAGCTTTCCCAAATTTCATCTATGAATATTCTTTTATTAGAGAAATAAAACATCATTAACTTATTACTCAGAGGAAGGCCATGCTACCCATTTTTTATCTATAGTAGCAATTCAGATGTGTAAAATATTTTTAATTTATAAGGCACTTGCATTTACAAAATAACCATATGCCAGAAAATTCTTAAAACCTAAGCACATCTTTGCAAGGCATAAATTTTACTGAGAAGTGAATGTGTAACAGGTTTACTAAAGCTAATGCAATGTAGTAAAGAGTAGAATTTAAAGCTACACATATTTTTCATACAAGAAATTAATCTCAAGCTTAGCTATGTGCTCACAGCATGACATGTCTGGGCCTATAGAACCTTGAGAGATATAAGAGTCAGAGATTGGTGGCACACTGAATGCACAGTTAGATTACTTTAAACTTTCTAACTGGCATGTGCTAGGGAAGTAAGTCTTAAATACACCCGTGCAAAGGAGGACACTGAGGATAGAAATCCTATCATCATCATAATTAGTGAATTGTGAAATATGGAACTCAATTGCAGGTCTTTTTTAATAATCACAAAGGAGAAGGAAACATAAAGAAAAGTGTAGCTAAAACCCAGACAGGAGTGATAAGTAGAGGTGATTCCTAAGGCTTACATACATTTTTTTCTGATTAGTAAAAATTTATTTCAGTAAATTTTATCAGTAGGGGAATTTTAAGATTTCTCATCTACCATAAAGATATAACACAAGCCTTTTATATTACTTATCTATTATAATCTTTCAATCTGCCTACCTATATACATTTCTAATTTTCTATACATTTAATATGAATAGAGTGCACAAATAAAAATTTAAAAGGAAATATTTCTTGATTACAATAATGACTTCAATGAAATTATTCACTGTCAGGCACTCAGAACAGGATGAAACTAAAAGCTAAGTCAGATCCTAGACAGTCAAAAGTGTTGACTCTTAAAAGTTGTGCTCTTCCACACAAACATCAAACATACATAAATACACCACACACACACACACACACACACACACACACACTCCAATAAACCAATAGTGTACAGAGTGGAGAGGTTGCTCAGCATGTAAGACAACCTTCCTGAGAACTGGACTCAGTTCACAACCATCAGGAACTCCAGATCCAGAGGATCAGATGTCTTCTTCTGACCTCTGTAGACAACAGTCATGCACAAAATGCATCTGAAACAAGATTTTGCACTAGTCATGTGTCACCTGTATATTTTAACTTATGCATATAAGAAAGACAATGAAAATGACCTATTTACTAGTCTTTTCTGGGAAAATTAAATGGGAGAATACATATAACACATATAAGAAGGTAATAAAATTGGAAAAGATTCATTTTATATAGTTTTAGTTTACATTCAACTGTTAAAAATTACAATACCAGATAAGAGCATGTCTTGATTATTTTAAGGTATTTTTATTGGTTAATTAATATAAGGTATAAAAATTTAAAATTTCATAAATTTCTATTTTAGGCAATACCAAAGGTTGTTAAAAAAATAACAAAATTAAAGTTCACACTCAAACATTTCCTTATCTACACTTGATTTAAATTTGGGTTTTTAAATATTTTTTAACAGATATAAAATATAATGGAACATTGTTCTTCATTGATTTCCCCTTTCAGTGATGCTTTGAATATGAAATTGTGTTAAATCCTTAAATATGTAAGTCAATAGTCAGTGAATGGTCAGGTTTTTTCTAATTACTATGGTTTTCATATGTCTCATGGACCCATTTACCTCTTATACTTTGTTGAAGTACAAAGGTAATTGTAAGGAACGTGTTCCTATACACTCTGAGTTTGTTTTTATCAACTAATTGCTGATATATAAATTTTTTGCCTAATCCATAGTGTTTCAGTCATATTTTAGTATCTCATACATGACTCCCTAGGTTGCAACTTAAAAAAAAAAAAAAGCCCACATCAGGTCTGGCAATTGATCTTGTCTCTGTAAATAGTCTGTCCCTGTGCTCCAAGCCAACATTTGCTACATTTGCCTTTAAATGAGCATACAGGTTCTTTGAAAGAGACCTCATCATCTCTTCATTTTTCAAAGACTTGAGAAGCTATATGAAGCCATGTGATCTTTCTGCAGACCCCCAATAGTGACCGGCTGGAGTTTCACTGTAAATGTCTTGACTGCTGATGTTCATACCCTGCTATAATCCTCTCTGCAACAGTAGGGTAGAAATTGACTTGACTCCACTTCTTGAGAAAAGTCAGTCCTCTTACCCTTATGTAAGCTGACTGGCTTATTCTCACTGGACAATGAAGGATGCAAAAAGCTATGTGTGGAGACTACTCACCCTCATGGCAAGTTGCTGCTAACTGCCTACAGCTTCCAGTTCAGTGTGACAGACAGATTATGTCAAAGCCTTCACTGCATACAGCCACGAGGAACTGTATTCTGCTGTGGCCTGAACGTGAGTATCCTCCCACGTGAGCCTTCCAATGAAAATGCAACCCAAACCTCGCTGGCTCTCATCCAGTTAGAATGCATCCTGGGAGCCATTCAAGCTGTTCGGACTCCTGATCTAGGTAGACCATGAGGTCATAATGGTGTGCTATTTTTTTTTCATTTTTTTTATTAGATATTTTCTTTATTTACATGTCATATGATTTCTCTTTCCCAGTTTCCCCTCCAACAAACAAACAAATAAACAAACAAACAAAACCAACAAGAACAAACCCCTGTTGTCTCCCCTCCCCATGCCTGCCACCCCACCCTCTCCCACTTATTGGCCCTGGCATTCCCCTACACTGGGGCACTGAACCTTCACAGGGTCAAAATATGGACATTTCACTCCTTCTTAAAAGGGGGAACAAAATATCCACAGAAGGAGTTGCAGAGACTAACTATGGAGCAGAGACTGAAGGAAGGACAAGCCAGCCTAATATAGCTATTTCCTGAGAGGCTCTGACAGTACCTGACTAATACAGATGTAGAGGCTCACAGTCATCCATTGAACTGAGTACACGGTCCCCAATGAAGGAGTTAGAGAAAGGACCAAAGAGCCGAAGGGTTTGCAGCCCCTTAGGACAAACAACAATATGAACTAACTAGTACCCTCAGAGCTCCCAAGGACTCAACCACCAACCGAGGACTATACATGGTGGGACTGATTGTTCTGGCAGCATGTGTATAGTAGAAGAATGGTGTCCTATTTTAACTACTAGTGCTGGGGCGATTTGATTTGAGAGGAAGTAATACAAAACCCTGGATGGGAAAAAATGCTGGTCAGAATATTCCAGAAAGGGAGGCATGAAGGACACACTTCTGTTTCCTCAAGAGAACTACTCTGCGCTGCTGGTGTTTCTGCAGCTGTCTTAGCTATGGGTTTTGAAACAAATCCAGAAGGGATTGGAACTCAGAGACAGTCCTGCAAAGTGGACAGGAGTGTTCCTCCTTCTTAAGTTCAAGTCAAGTTAAGTTATTCAGAAAATGAAAATCATCTCCTGAGTCATTATTATTCAGCATCAAGAATGAGATGTTTGAATTGAGATTTTGCTTACTCGTGGGGGAAAAAAATAACAATATTCTTTTGTTTTTCTTGTGTGCCTTGATTTTCTTGGGTGCCCTTTATAAAAAGTCAAGACGTACCCAGGGAAAAAGGACTGAATTTCAGAGACTTAGGAGCCATGTTGCCTAGTTACAGAAACTATTAAATGTCAGAGAGAATCCTCTGGAAGGAAGAGCAATATTATTAGTAAATTATTATTACAAACTTTTGGCTGTTGTAAAGTTGTGAAGAATATTCAGAACAAAAGTAATCAGATATATTGACAAGCAGTGCATAGCTGCTGGATGCCTCATGTGCAGTTTCTCTCTTGGTCATGGCAGAGCCCAAGCCTAGCATCTTACAACATAATTACATTAGCTTACACTTGTATGAGTAAACACTCTACTAGCCCTAGGAATTGTTTTGCCTTCAGTTTATAAGGTTGAGACCAATGTATCCTGGGCCTGGTTTTACAGGGATACTAGAGGAAAATTCATCCCTTGGCTCACTTAGAATCCCAACTATTAACATAACCCAGTGCCATGGGGTTGGCTCTAGTATCCTCTTTCCCTGTAGCTGTTAGATGTAATTTTCAGCTTCTAGTTGCTGACAGCATTCTTTGGCTCATTGCCTTTCTCCAACTCCAAAGCCAGAAACTGCCTTGAAGCATTCTCATATTTCAAATTTACCTTCTTCATCTGTCTCAAACTTTTCTCATCTCTTTGATTCTAGACAGAGAAATTCTGTAGCTTGTCAGGGGTGATGTGACTGGACCACACATCATCAGGATAATCTCTTATTTCAAAGATGGGGGGGGGCTTTCTTCATATAAGCAAAATCCTTTTGTCAGCTAATTATACTCTAGTCACAGGTTTGGGGATAAGGGAGAGGGTACTTTAAGAAGTCATTGCTCCATCTATCATATGATTTTTAAATTAAGATATAAATAGCAACATGAATTATAAACAGCTAAAGGGAACCATAAAAATCTCCAAACTCTGGGAAACATTGTCCCAAAAGAATATTATTATTTATAATTTGATAATCTTGATTAAGAATGGATCAAATTGTCCTAGAGTAAGGAATGTACCTTTCTATCAAATTTTTCTTCTACTTAATTCAAAAGATTGATCATTGCTAAAGAGATGGCTCATTGGTTATTTCCAGAGGAAGTCAGACAAATTCTTAAGTATGCGATAGTAAGTAAGTAATGTATCCAAGTTTAAACAATTTTTATCAAGAGGAAAAAAAAGGGAGATCTTGTTTCTCTTCGTGCATCTCGAAACCATGCAAGTAAAAGTGGGCAGCTATAGATTTAAAAGTCCCTGATCCTTCTTGTCATTTCAAGTGTGCTCTCAGTACTCGTGGCCACACTGTCTCCACCATGATGGAGAGTCTACACCTCAGGCTTTGTAAGACAAAAGAACTCTTCCATCTGTTACTTGTCATGGCCCCTAGTGTTGTATCACAGCAACAGGAAAGTAACTAAAGCAAGGGGACTTCATTTTTCTTTATGAGACAATAATATTCTATTCAGTATTACTTAACACATTTTCCATATTTATTTGATGGGAGCAAGTTTTTATAATTTTGTTTAGAATTAGTCACTTCTAGATTATGTAATAAGTTCTATGCTTAATTTTTTTCCAGAACCATTTTTGATGACAACTGCAACACTTTCCATTCCCACCAGCAGAACAGAACATTTTAATTTTTCCACATCCTTACTCACACTCAATTCATTTCCATTTGCATATTATATTCATTTCTAAACTAAGGTATCTTGTGAAAGCAGTTTAAGAGACCAGAGTTTAGTGTCTTTCTACATGTTTCTTGTTGGTTGGCTTATCTTCTCAGGGGAAACATCTTCTCTTTTCTTTTTTCTTAAAATCGGTTTGCTTCACTTTGTCAATTTTGCTTTTTATTAGTATTTTACTCACATGAAATAAATTATTTAAAAGAACTTCCTACCATTGTGAGTTGTCTTTTATTTTCTTTTTCAATGTGTTCTTTTGATATGTAAAACTTTAATTTAGAAAGAAAATTAGATATATAGATACAGATACGGATATAGATATAGATATAGATATGGATATAGATATAGATATAGATATAGATATAGATATAGATATAGATATAGATATAGATATAGATATAGATATAGATACAGTCTCTGTTGCTTAAAAGTTTGGTGCTATATTTGAAAACTATTGTGAACCCCGGAATCATAAAGGTTAAAAATCTTTTCTTTCCACAGCAATCTTATAGATTTAGTTCTTACATGAAATTCTTTCTTTGATTCACAAACTCTTTATAATGACTTCTATATTTTTCTTTTTAAGAACATAATTTATTATTATTATTACTACATGTGTGTGTGATGTGCATGTGGGTATGTTTGGAATGGTATGGGTGTGGAGGCCAGAGAACAACTTTGTGGACTTCTTGTACTCTTCCCACCTTTACAAGGATTCTGGGATTGAATTTGAGTCATCAGCTTCCACAATGAACCCCTTCATCCACTGAGCCATCTTGCTGACTCACCTTCTATTTTTCTTTCTTTCTTTTTTTCTTTTTCTAAGCTGGTCTGACTTTTAAAAAAAGATTTATTTATTTTTTATTTATATGAGTACACTTTGCTGTCTTAAGACACACCAGAAGAGGGCATCAGATCCCATTACAGATGGTTGTGAGCCACCATGTGGTTGCTGTGAATTGAACTCAGGACCTCTGGAAGAGCAGTCAGTGCCCTTAACCACTGAGCCATCTCTCCAGCCTGACAGTTTGGCTTTTTAGTGATCTATTTCATTACCTGATTCTCTTACCAGGTATACAGCTTGCAAATATTTGAAAATATCTTCTTTCATTATGTGAATATTTATTTCACTTAATGATATCTTTTAAAATACAAACATCATAATTTTTTAAAGATTTATTTATTTATGTATATGAGTATACACTGTAGTTGTACAGATAGTTGTGAGCCTTCATTTGGTTGTTGGGAATTGACTTTAGGACCTCTGCTGGCTCCAGTAACCCGTCTCGCTCAGTCCCTGCATGCTCCGGCCCAAAGATTTATTTATTATTATAATTAAGTACACTGCAGCTGTCTTCAGACACACCAGAAGAGGGAGTCAGATCTCATTACAGATGGTTGTAAGCCACCATGTGGTTGCTGAGATTTGAACTCAGGACCTTCAGAAGAGCAGTTGGTGCTCTTACCCACTGAGCCATCTCACCAGTCCCAAACATCTTAAATTTTGATAAAATTATTTGACTTTTTATTTTGTCACTTGAACTCTTAGTGTCATATTTTAAAGCATTATTTAACCCAATGTTCCTAAGATGTACTCCTATGTTTTCTCCTGAGATTTTTTTTTATTTATTTTTTATTTTTTTAAATTAGGTATTTTCTTTATTTACATGTACATTTTCCCTTTCCCAGGTTCCCCTCCAAAACAAACAAACAAACAAACAAACAAAAACAAGAACAAACCCCTTTTGCTTCCCCCCTCCCAATGCCTGTCACCTCACCCTCTCCCACTTATTGGTCCTGGCATTCCCCTACACTGGGGCACAAAACCTTCACAAGGCCGAGGTCCTTTACTCCTATTGATGATCGAATTTGCAATCCTCTACTATATACCTGCTGCCAGTACATTCAATCCCACCCTGTATAGTCCTTGATTGGTGGTTGGGTCCCTGGGAGCTCTGAGGGTACTAGTTAGTACTTGTTGTTCGTCCTAAGCGGCTGCAAACCCTTCAGCTCCATAGAACCTTTCTCTAACTCCTTCATTGGGGACCGTGTACTCAGTTCAATGAATGGCTGTGAGCCTCTACATCTGTATTAGTCAGGTATTGTCAGAGCCTCTTAGGAGATAGCTATATGCTTGTCCTTCCTTCCGTCTCTGCTCCATAGTTAATCTCTGCCACTCCTTCTGTGGGTGTTTGATTCCCCTTTTTAAGAAGGAATGAAATGTCCACCTTTTAGTCTTCCTTCTTCTGAAGTTTCTTATGGTTTGTGGGTCGTTCTTCCTGTATTCCAAACTTCTGGGCTAATAACCACTTATCAGAGAATGCATACCATGTGTGATCTTTTGTGATTGGGTTACCTCACTCAGGATGATACTCTCCAGATCCATCCATTTCCCTAAGAATTTCATAAATTCATTGTTTTTAATAGCTGAGTAGTACTCCATTGTGTAGATGTACCACACTTTCTGTATCCATTCCTCTGTTGATTGACATCTGGGTTGTTTCTAGTTTCTGGCTATTATAAATAAGGCTGCTATGAACATGGTGGAGCATGTGTCCTTATTACATGATGGAGCATCTTCTGGGTATATGCCCAGGAGTGGTATGGCTGGGTCCTCTGACTTTTGGAAGGTGAGAGGTGGCCAGGGATTACATTCAACTCTATGGCCAATATTTCAATCAGTCATGGCCTGTAAATGAAGCCTCAAAAAAGTCTCCGGATACTGTCGCTTGAATTAACTGCTCTGTCAATCCCAAGTCTCTAATTTCCATGCCTTTAAATTATATTTCAACTTACAGTCATATGAAGGTCTCAGCACACAAGCCTTCTGTGTTGCCTCTTCAGTACAGCATGTTGTAAGTTATGTATGATATTTAGTACAAAGGCTTTGTGCGGGATGAGGTTTGCTCAGATCTAAACTAATGTAACAACGGTGATCCCAGGGGCTACCTGGGCAGTTATGGTATTTGAAGGTTGGCTAAGTCTAGTTTTTTGCCTCAGAAAGTTCTCACAGTGGAGAGGGGTGGTGGAGCATATATTAATAGAAGCTCATCAGAAATTAAAGGACCTCACACTGACATGAAATGGGAAGATCTTTCTGGGTACAATAAAATCATTGCACCTGATTCTCTCCTAAACTTGCCCCTACATATCATCTCTTGGCTGGTTCTAATTTGATCTCATTTCTATGATAAAACTATATGGATTTGCAATAGGTTTTGTGGTTTTCATAAAGTAGGGACTATGTAATCAGAATGCATGAGGCAGCTAGTCAGAACCTTAAATATGTATTAAATCTCGAAGGCTGGGATAGCCTATTAGAAGGCTGTGCCCTTGATTCCTGTTTTGCCACATTCTTGTACCTACTCAAAGATGGAATGGCAAAGGAAATAGGAAGCTCCTTGTGTGTCAGAATTGCCTTATTGCTACACACACACACACACACACACACACACACACACACACACACACCAATACAAAGCAACTGAATTTCCAACATTATAGAGATATAGTTGAAAACCACGTATCTCCAGAAAATTCTATTAAAATAGCTAGGAAATAAAAATAATGTAAATATTCAGGCAAATGGAAGAAGCTAGAAAATATACTGAATGTGGAAACTTATAGCCAGAAGGACAAATGCCAAATGTTGTGTTATTTATGTTTCTGGCTCATAATCTTTAGATGTGAGTGTACAACCTAGACTAAATGCAAAAACTAGGACAGTAAAATGGGATTATGTGCGGTTGTGTGGGAAGGGAGTAGTCAGGAAGAGGACAAAGGAGGGGTGCTATGGAGGAGAACTTGGGGGAAATGAGAGAGAATAACTAACATAAGTGTGTCTGAAAAGGCATGGAAAGGCATGTTATATTCATCTATTTTACATATAATACATGCACAAGTATATAGATACATACGTGCTTTAAATGAAGTTATTTCACTTGGGGTGATACAGTTTCCCAAAAGCCATAGATAATCTAACAAAAATCCAAATACAAAACATGAAAATACTCCTTTCCAGTTGTTGGTCAGGGAGTTTCAGGAGTCTCAAAACCATACAGACTATCACCACTACCCCTGGTTGTCTCTTAGAAATTTAAAGGAAGCTCCTATAGCTGAAAATATTGTACACTTCAGACATAGAAGAGTCTAGATAGATATGATGTGGAAGCCTTCTCATATGAAACTTCAGCAATGATCACCATGTAAAAATGTTTCCAAAGAGTCAATACTTGAATTTATTATATTCTGGGGAAAATCAATAGCTAACTGTCTTGTGACAATAACTATCTCCTCAAAATGAATGCATTCATTCCTGGCACTGTAAACATATTTGACTACCTATGGCTGTTAAGGTGGTACAGCCTAGAGGAGAGCTCACCACGCACATGTTCTGAGATGCAAAATAACCCCTAACTGCATTCCAAATACTATCCTTGTACCCACAGATAAGTATAGCCTTCACCCTGCATGAAATAAGTTTTTTTTTGCAACAGATAGAGACCATTACAGAGAGCCACAACTGATCAAAATGTAGAGAACACATTGACCATTGAGCAATGCAACTGATACATCTATAACACTACCCCTACATCTCTGACTCAGGGAACATCCTGAAAGAGAGGGCTGAAGTATTGTTAAGAGACAGAATACCAGGATAGAATACCAGGATGACTATTGTAGATATGTGTCTGTGTCTTTTGTATATGAGAGGGAAGATGCACTCATGAAATCACAATATGTTTATCTAAAAAAAAAAAGACCCAAACAATGACACATGATAAAATGGTTCTCTGAAAGGGGAAAGCCTCATATCTATATGAAAACTTGCCCCTTATTTGAAGATCTGCAAGTAATTAAAAATTGCTGAGAGAAGAAAATCAGTCTTCCTCAGAGATAACCATTCTAGTTGGGTATTCAATACCCAGTATTCAACCCTAATCCCCCTAAATAACATGTGTGTGTTATATATATTATATATCTGTAATAATGTTAATTTAAAAGGGGTATAAATTTGAGAGGGAACAGGAAAAGCAGGGTCATGGGAGGAGAGGGACAGAAAATATGAAATCAATATTCATACATAAAATCCACAACAAAAATCCTAAATGCAGCTGTGATCGAAAACACATCAACATCTCATTAATGACCTGTGTCTAAAGCTAGTTATTGTTAGATATGAGAGAACACAAGGGGTACTGTCAGTGTGAAGAATAAGCATTTCTAGGAAGAATGCAGACTTCTGACAGATTTCAAAGTAGGCTTTTCAAGTCCCAGAAGGGATCATATATCCTAGAAGCCGGAAAGAGTAAAGGGAAGGGGCAAAAGGCTAGACAAGCATGACATAGTATCATCAGAGCTGACAAGAAAGGGAGGTGGAGCGGTGCATAGCCTAGGAATGTCTTTCTACAATGTGGCAGCTAACAATGCCTCTTGCCATACAGAACAAAAACTAAAACCTGGTGTTCAGATCTGAGTTAGAAGAGTTGAAGGTGACTTCCTGTCACATCATTAGGCTAAAACCGGTTGTCAAGACTGAAAGGGCAGCAGGGGAGAAAGAGGAATGTTGAGCTTGGCTCAGAAGAAGAATTCCTAAAAAGCATGGGATGAGTGGCTTCCCAAGCATGAGCTGAAGACAAGGCCAGCTGAAGAACTGAAGGACAGAGGGAAGTCCACAAAGGCCAATTAGCACAAGAGGATTGCACTGAAGAGCTTACCTGAAGGATTGAGTCTCATAAAGAAAGTGTGCTGAGGAAGAAAGGGCCAGATTAATCTGTGCCGAAAGAATCCTCAAGAACATTACAGAAGTGGTAAGGCTGGCATGAAATCATGAAGGTTGAAGATGATGCTAGGAAAAAGGATGAATAGGGGCCTAGGCACAGAACATTGTGAAGGTGTCAGGTGAGTGGATTATATGTTTTCATAGGAGTTTTATAAGATGAGGAGTGAGTGGTCCTAATGGAAAGTGAGAAATTTTACTCCTAGAATTTCTCCATAAGAATTATACTATCCAGCTATTTTAATAAAAGAGGACATCATGTATTTTGCAGTCAAATGGATGGAACTAGAAAATATCATTCGGAGTGAGGTAACTCAGACCCCAAACGACATACATGGCATGTACTAATTAGTGGATATTAACCAAAAAGTACAGAATATCTAGGATACAACCCACAGACCCTAAGAAGTTTAACAACCAGAAAGGCCCAAGTGAGCCTTCCCCTAATTCTTCCATAGGGATCACCCCACCTCATTCCAGTGGTTAGCTGTAAGTATCTGCATTTGTCTCAGTCAGCTGCTGGTAGAGCCTCTCAGAGGACAACCATGCTAGACTTCTGTCTGCAAACAAGGCATCAGTAATAATGTCTAGGCTTGGTGCCTGAGCATGGGATGGATCCCAAGTTGGGCCTATCTCTGGATGATCTTTCTTCAGTTTCTGCTCTATTTTTGTCTGTGCATTTCCTTTAGACAGGAACAATTCTGCGTCAAATCTTTTCAAGATAGACTGGTGGCGCCATGCCTCAAATGGGGGCCATGTCTATCTACTTGAGGTTGTGTCTTTAGGTTTCATTTCCCTACTTTCATACATATTGTTTCACTATTTTCACAGTTTTAAATGATTTTCATGTTTGAATCTCTATATAATATACTATACAATATAGTGTTACCTTATAATAAATTTCAGCATGTAGTACAATAAAGTCAATAAAAGTAATTGATATACCAGTTATAATTGCTCTTTTTTTCAAAAACACAAAAGACTTGTTTTATATAACTTCATGAATGTCCAATAAGGTATAGTTCTGAAAAGGACTAGTCCTGGCCTTCTGATTTCCCTTTGGAATTATCATACTACTTTTATTGGAAATTGTTTTGCAAAGTTTGTTCAGTTGTATTGAAAGAAGAGGAAAAATAAAATAAAATAAATCTCACAGTTATACCAACTACCCTAAATAGTCATATATATCCATTATAGTGGAATAAAATAATATATAGAAAATAGTATCTTGTGCTCTCATGGAGCATCCATGCTGACATTGCCTGACAGAGAGTCACAAACTCAAAACTATAATGCTTTCTCCTACTTCCAGTGGTGAAATGCAATGACTCTGACAAAAGTCAGTGTGTGGTGATGAAAAGATTATAGATACAGAGATGATTAGAGATTGACAGATGATTGATAGGTGATAGATAAATGATAGATAGACAGACAGATAGATAGATAGATAGATAGATAGATAGATAGATAGATAGATAGTTGGTAGGTAATAGATAGATAGATGGTTGATAGGTAATAGATACATAGATAGATAGATATATAGATAGATAAATAGATAGATGATAATATATACACATATATATGTATATATATATAATAATGGGTAATAGATATATAGACAGATAGAGGATAGATAGGTGAAGGGTAGAGAGATGGATGATTTACCAGCCAGAAATACATGGCTTACAGGTGTATTATATTGTATATTAATTGGTAATAGATAAATGATAAACAACTGATAGATATATAGATGATATATAGATAGGTATACAGATACTAAATAGATGATTGATAGAAATACATATAGATTACAGAAGATAGATGATAAACAGATAAACAATAGATAATAATTACTAGGCAGATCAGATAGACATATATTAGGTGATAAACAGAGACAATAGATAATTTTCTGTGTGATTTTAGTTGGCTAGGCAATGATACCTAACCAGTTGAATGTCAGTCAAGATGATGTTGAGAAGATATTTTTGGACATGATTAACCTATAAATTCATGAAGTAAATAAGCAGAACATCTTCTACAAGGTATTTGAATTCTTTTGTACTTCTACAACAAAACATTTCATATTTGATGGCTTACAAGCAGCAGAAATTGCTTCTCATACATTTGGAGGTTGGGAAATCTAATATCAAGCCATAACACAGTCCATCTACAGAAGTTCGTCTCACCGACACATGGCATCTTTTGGTAAACTTCATGGAAAAGTTAGATAGTTTTTTGGAGCTTCTTGGCTAAGGTAAATAGTGAGGCAGAGTGACTTCTCACAGATCTTTTAACACTGTCTTATTATTAGGATCCAAAGTATAAATCTTAGAGATGTATTTACCCATCAAAGAGATAAAAGACTGAGCTCTCTCAGGAATTGAGGCAACCCGATTCCTTTCAAATCGTGTGCTCAACTTCTTGACATGATCTGTTCTAGAATTTTAAGCCTGTTACTGTACATCACACATTTCAGGCTTGCCATCCTGCACAGCTCTGAGAGTCAAGCTTATAAGAATGCATCTTGGAGAAAAGAAAACGGGAATGGCTACTGGCACCAACAGGGCAACAAAGCCACTCTGGGGAGTCTGGGAGACCAACAGACACTTCAAGAGGAGATGCCCCAGGGGAGGAGGAGACTTCAGTATCTCTGCAACAATTTTAAAAATGGGAGTTCATATGGAAAGATTCTCTTAAAGATGGCTTTGTGGAACTGAGAACATGGCAGGGGAGGCCATGTTGATGTCTGTGGTTTGGGTTGCTGCCCGAAACCATGCGGAGATCCACGATCTGTGCTGCTGTTAAGGGGGAGGAGACTTCTTTTGCAGTGGTATGGATGACTTCGGACTCAAATTTGAGAGTAAGAGACACTGAAGGGTTCCATGACAACCTTTTCCCACTCCATCTCACCCTAGCCCATACAGGAAGCTATTGAAGAGAGTCCTCAAAAATTGTGATAAAGATGATAATGTGGCTCTTCACAGTTGTGGGTTTCAGGTGGGGGGGGGCAGGAGTAGTGGGAATGTACTCAGTTATCTTTAAGGGGCTGGTCACTGGTAGTTTGACCATGCTCCAATGACTATTTGGGCAAGACAAATTGGGCTTGCCATATTTTTTTTAGTTTTGGTGTTGGCTTTTTGCTTTTTTGTTTTTCTGGAGGGGGGGTTCACAAGGGTGGAGGAGTGGGACCTGAGTATAACTGGGGTGCACTGTATAACATTTCCAAATGAATAATAAAAATGTTATGTTGGGAGAAATGCCTCTCAGTGAATGGGTCAGTGGATGAGTGGAAGGATTGAAATAGAGAGGTGGAAGGATGGAGGGATGGAGGAATTCACCATGAGACATGTATGCAGTATAGCCAGATTGTCATGAGGTCCAAAGAATCTGGACATTGTGTGAATCAATCAATTACCCCCCCCCCCCGGTACCGTCAATACCTGCCTAGAATGAGCTAACCTCAAACACAACAAGGGAGAATTTTTCTTAAAGGATATTAAAAAAGAAATGTTATTCTTAGGGAAGCTGATCAGACAAGTCATGAGTTGCAAAGGTTCAGAATTCTAATAATTCTTTTACCATATGGTGCTTCCTATTTTTCTTAATTGACAAAGATTACAAGGCTTATTCTCCCAATACTCATTTGGATAATGAAGAGAAGAAAATGGTATTTCAGAATATGATAGATGAGTACCTGCATTTAGAGAGACATTCTCTGCCTAGGGGCCTAATTAGGTTACAATTTCTAAAGATTCTTTGGGCTTCCTATAAAAGCCCCATCATACGTTCAAGCTTCCTTTCTCACACACCTCCCACCTGAAATGTTGTTGGTCACAGATCATCAACTGTGCTAACAGGGCACCAAAATTTCTCTCTTGTATGTGGTATTTTAGAAATTTTAATTTGGGTACCTTTTAGCTGCAAAGTGAAAGTAAATGGCTACCTTCCTGTTGTCTGTGATTGATGGTTACAGATGCCAAAGGTGACGGAGCCTCTCATTTGGTGGACTCGGGGTGAATTCTGAGAACTCACCTAGAAAAGTTAACAATTGCTTCTTAGGCTGGTAGTACTCTTGGTTGGGAAATTGAGTTTTAAAAGTTCTGTGAATAATTATGGGGAACGATTTGGTAATCATGGTGAGTGGGACAAGCCGAGCTCTAGTTTGACAGGACAATATCTCAAGTCTCAGGCTTGTCTTTCAGTATCAGAGGACTGCTTTGGAGTAGTTGGCCTCAAAGGGCTTAGTTATTAATCTTTTGATGACAGGTCATAATTTGATTAGCTCCTTTTGCCTAGACATACTTATGCCTCAAATCAAGCCTTCCTTCTTTCCGCTGCCATTGTGTATTATTTACGTATTCATCCCAATATCATTTTTTAATCTCCTAAGCCCTTGCCCTTATGTGGTTTTTCTCTCTACTTTGGGTCAAAGAACTCATAAAAGGTACACCTATGCATTAGCAGTCTACATTTTTACAAGAATATAACAAACACAGAACCCCCTTGCAAGCATATAGAATTTCCCAGAGGCCTCAATTATGTATTTCTTTTCTACTAAACAAAAACAATCTGCTGAAACAACATTTGACTAGTATTACTACAGGAACAGGAGCCATGTAAGGAAATTTTCCTCTAGGTGATGGATACTGAGGGAAGTCATGTAAGTGGGCTCCAGATAGCACCCAGTCAGCTCTGTCTCTAATTGTAGCCCATCTTCCTTTGAACAAAGAGGCTTACTTCCAGACACTTAACAACTACAGAAGTGCTGTCCGGTGGCCAAGTGAACTACACTCCATAGGAGCAGACAGAATGTATGGAAAAGCTCCTGGCAGACCAACAAAGCTTCCTTTAGCTGTGCCCATAAAAGACTAACAGAATCCGGAAATACGAGCACACAGTCTCAGCTAAGCAGATGTTTACATGTGAAGGTTGCTCCAGGGACAAAGCATCTGTACATGGAGAGTCTACACATAAAGCCTTCCTTAAAATATGTCCTGATAGACTGAGGCCATCCGCTTGGTCTGAATCACTGTTAGCTTGTGATTCAATTACATCCGTCTTTCACTTCCGTTTCTTGCTACACTTTTGAAGTTTCTTTTTATGATTCTCTCGGAAACCCAAACGCAAGAAAAAGCTATCCGCAGCTCACACTTGTCTGTGGTTTCAGAAGGAAGAAGATTCACATTCCCCAAAGGTCTTTGCTGAGCGGAGTTGCTGCTTTCTCGTTTGGCATTTTCATATTGCTGCGTAACAACGACTCACCCCCAAAAAGCCTGGAGGAAGAGGACAATCGTCATCTTAGCAGGCTGCAGGGCCCTGGGTTTGATGCGGCCAGCCGGTTGCTCTTTCATAGATCCTGTGACACATTTAGAATCTTGGTGGTGGGGCTTGGGGGAAGGGGGGAGCTGCCATGACTAGGCGGAAGATGGCTGCAGGCTGTCAGAAGGCTGTGGGGTAACATCTCCCTCTGGACTCTTCTTCCCGCAACACTGGGAAGCTGTGTTCTAGAAGAAAAGACTCAGGGGACAGAAAGTAGAATGGACAGAAAGCCGGTGCACTGGTACAGAGCCACTTCAACATAAGACTGCTAGAGAGACCTATACAAAAGCCACAGACCTAGCTAGTTCTTGACGATAAAAAAAAAAAAAAGTTTGAAATTCCTATGGAGGCATGTTTTAAAACACCTCGCAGGCCTTATCTGTTTTGCCTCTTCCTCCTCATTTCTAGCTGTACTCACCTCTGTGTTATCCTGGGAACACTCCAGGCATGCCTGGCTTAACCCTCTGCACGACTGTTCCCACAGGCCCCAGTAAAATGCCTCCTCTCCAACACACACACACCATCTCTACCAAGTTCTGCGATACCAGCTAAATCTAAAAAGCCCCCAAAGCTAAGCTATTTTGTATACTCCATTATTCATTTCTTAAGAAAACTTAATCTCACTCTTCCTTTGGTTTGCTTAATGGATCAAGTCATTACTGAACATAGAGTGAGTGGAAGGGCAATTTGTCATTGATATTTACAATAATGGCCTAAGTGTATGAAAATGTATTAGAATCATAAAAATAAGTTATTTGTATAATGTTACTATTGAAGGGAGTATGCATTTAATTTTTGAAAATTAGCAATAGATATTCATATAGGAAAATAATTAATATAAGCAGATTATAATTTGCAACACCTCTAGGTTTGCATGTCTTATCGTCACAGTTCCATTGAGGTAAGCCTGTGATACCTCCTCACAGTAGATGGAAATTGCTTCTTGCATTAAGCTATCTATGCCTGAATGTTATGTTCAGAATGTGTGCAGGAAAGTGATGTGATAGTTTCTCAGATATACGTTTTATTTTTACTATCTTAAGAACTGACAATAAAAAAGTACATTATAATGGATGAAGATTTTCAGGCTTTTAACAAGGTAATTGAAAAATGCATGCTTTTCGTGAAGGAGTATAAAATGCTGGAGGAGATCATACATTGTTACAAAAATGCCCTCTGATGAATGAGGGAGGAATAGGGGGCATAATTATCCTATGTCATGTCTCATGTCCAATTAACCACTAAGTGCTACATGTTCATCTCAATTCTGTCCATTCTTCTGTGCCCCAGCATCGCACCTTGAATTACACCATTATTATTTGGTAGACCACTAAGGTAACAATTTCCTAAGTGGTTTCCTAGGCTCCTGTCTTTCCCCTTTAAGTCCACTTTTGACATTGTCAATTGAGTAATATTTTTTAGAATGAAAGCCAAGCTTACAGTGACACACTTCCCTGCTTAACACTCTTCACTAGCTCTCTAATGCCCCAAGAGAAATAAAAGGGTGAACTCCCTGTGTGACATCCAGAACCTAAGAGGGAAGGAAGCCCCTGCTCCTCCCTACCAGTTTCAGCCCTTCCACCTGCAATGACCATTTAAACATCAGTCTCTGTAGAGCTGGCCTCTCTTGTGTCCTAAGCTCTGTCCTTGCATTTCTTTCTAACAACACATTCCTTTCTTCTACTGTGGAAGAGTACAAATCTAACCCATGTGTGGTCTGCTCTGTATTCATGAACTGGGGATAGTGCTTGTTCCAGTCGACATGTAAAATAGTTTCATACAACATGGCAGTAGAACAAGTCAGGAAGGACTGATGTTCAAGCACTCTTGCATGATACCCAGATGGATGAACATCCGGATAATACCTGCCAACTTGAGGCTGGATACTGCTCCATTGCCCAGAGTGGAAATCAGTGGATATACTCACCATTGGATTGTTTTGAGGTTATTACCAGTAAAGAAGCCCAAGTGCACCTAGGCTTTCTGGGAATCTTCTGATGTGTGTTGGATTTGGTACTCAGGACTTGAGACCTTACAATAGGATATTCCTCACAGTCAAATCCAACTGCTGCTTACCTGTTCCTAGAAGATTTCTTTGCTGCCTCTCCTGGCTCTGTCTAGGCTAGGTGAAGTGATGGCACCAGGGAAGGTTATAACCTGAGGTTAGGTGATAGCCCCAGTGTGGATGAAAGCCCCAATCTAGGATGAAAGCCCCAGTCCAGGTGATGGCCCCATCTTGGTGCCGTTTAGAAGCCAGTATTAATTTCTCTGGTTTCACCAGCCTCTATTATGAATACCTGTTGATTATTTTGCCTCCCTATTTGCCTGTGTTGTATTTAAGGGCAACTGTCAATAATGCTCCATTATCTACAGCATGCCCAATACATCATGGCTTCTGGCTTAAATTAAATGAAAAGAGTCCTGATGCCTTGAATGCCACCAAAGTTTGGAGCAATCACTATAGAATATTCATTCTCACATGGAGGACAAGGAACACCATAAGAGAATGAGAGATTCTCTGGATAAGAATGTCATAAGTGACTGGTAAGAACCTAAATTTCAAAATATAGGCAGCAGTATTCCACAGCCTTAAGGACACAGCTGATTTCCTTGCATTATTTTCACCATAAAAGGAAAAAATAAGAAGTGTGTCATCATTAAATGTAGCAAGGGCTGTAGGTCTGTCAGAGATGTCTTAAATCAAACTGAAAGGATTCTCTTTTACATCCTCTGAAAAGGCTTGTGTAAGAGCTGCTGAACTATATCAAATGCTTATTCTGACTCTACTGGGGTTATTTTTAATTTTCCTTTTAATCTTGTAAGATATTTTGATAAAATATTTTAGTAGTGAATGAATTAAGCATCCCGGGATAAACCCTGATAATGATCTATCCTTTTTTTCATGCACTACTTAATTTAATTTGCTGATATTTTGTTGAGAGCCCATGTCAAGTTTTATATGTTTCAGATTTGATAAGTTCTTGTGGCAGTTCAAGTTCACGATCCTTCCTTGTCTACATCAAGATCATCTTAGCTTATCCGCTCATTTAAGGTTTATGTAATTGATTTTATTCCTGAAAATCCTATTCACTATCTATTTCCCATTTCTTTCTTGTTCTCCTCGCAGGTTACTGATATTTTTCTCTAGAGAATGCAGCATATTTTGCACAGCTAATTGAAATCCTGCCTGAGCATCCCAGCATGTGGCCTGCCATCGAGTGGGATTGTGTTGATGATTCTTACCACTTCTCACTATTTTTTACTCCTCCTCTCTGAATCTTAGAAGTTTTCATTATATTATCTTATTTTGTAAATGAAAACACAGAATATAGTACAGTATTGAATTATAGCATTCACTACCTAGAAATACTTATTCTTCTTTTACTATAAGGCTGTTAGTATGAATTAATTTAATGTGAATTTGATTTTAGTTTGTACTTTCTTGTAGTTCCAATTAGATGCAGTGACCATCGACTTCAAGTTACTTGGTAAAGTGATGAACTCTAGAAGCAGAGGCTAGAAATGCATGGTGCTGTTTTGAAAACAGCATTGTGTTTTGTGCATGAGCTTTCAAATATGTGACATGTTTTAAATTCTTACTGAAAACACATGTTCACTACTTAAACATGTTTTCAGTGTTTCAAAAACTATTTCAAAAAATTCAGTAACATATAGCTGTGTGAATACTGATAAAATAATATGTCCAAAGAGAAGAAATAGTGTTACAATCACAGGAATGTAGTGTGGCCACAGTAAAAATGAAGCTTTCTTCATGCGTGATATGTTCCATCCCATAACAGATTTCAAGCAATGAATTTTTTTTTTTTTAGTTGGCAAAGGATAGTATGATCAGGTGAGTAATTTGTTCTAGCTTTTACTTCTTTACACACACACACACACACACACACACACATTCATCTGATATCATATTAAAATATACTCCTGATTTAGTACATTTGAAATGAATTTCAGAGAAGGCATTTTCACTCAGTTATGAAGGTAGAACTACTCGTGGATCACTGTTTGAGGTTTAGTCTCTTAGTGCTGATGGCAGAACTGCTGCTGCCCCCCATTATGGTAGCTAACTTCCAAACCACCCCTACTGATCTAAAATTCCTAGCATTTGTAGATAGGCAACGTTGTACCAGAGGGGTTCTAGAAGACAAAAGAGGGGATCCAAAATCCAGTTGCCAAATGGTTCTGTGACTTCAGCCTTAGTACTCTTTTCTCTTGACCTAAGGTCATACAATTAGATGCCAATAGCTTAATAAAGTCTAACTGACAACAGGGAACTGGGATAGGAATGTTACTACTGAACCCACACAGCTTCTAGACACTCAACAGAGAGCCAGAGCTTCAGACACTCAACTATGTTGCTTTAACTTCTTGACCCACAGACATCACTAGAAAACCAATATTTACTGTTTAAATTTAAGGGATAGTTTCTTACACACAGGGAACTCACTCAAGTTGCTTCACTTCTATGTTTTAAATTAGTGTTATCAGACATATGGGAAGATGGCTACATGACAACTACACCAAAAGAAAAGTTGGGAGGCTGTGTTGACAGCCACTGACAGAAACAGCAGGGGCTTTCAGAGGTGAATTGGAGAGTCTTGCCCAAGAGGCTTCAAAGGGAGTGAGGCTGTCAACCCCTTGATTTTGGACTTTGTACAATTTAGAATTGTGCAAGAATAATTTTTTGTGTGTTTTAAGTTGACCACAATGCAATGTATTATGGCAGTTCTGGGTTGTGATATAGGATCATCAAGACTGACTTATGCAATATAAAAATATATACATACCAGACACCTGTTGAAAAGCCATAATAAGTAAGAGTTTCAAATATGGGACTATGGTATACACATTTGAACTTCAAGCTAGTAATGAAAATTCCAGGCTAGGAACCACTGAACTTGATGACTTGGAAGCACTTGGAAGCATCCAATCTTAAGATTCAATCCTTGGTGGAATTTTTAAAGTGTATTAATTTTTTGTCCCATCATGATTATTCATGTAGGCTCCTAAATGCCCTTTGTACCTGTTTATGTGACTACATGCATGAGCCTAATTAACTGTTTTCACATTGGTACTCCCTGTGTTGAGTTATTCACATTAAATTGTTTTGAAGTTGATACCAGATTTAAAGATAAACATTTATATTTGGGGGGATTGTAATTTTCCTTAAAAAAAAACAACATATGGTTTTTCTCCTGAAAACTCCTTCATGAAGAATAGTTACCTTATCCTGTTGCATTTTTCGGAATTTTGTGATAAAGTAGAAAATTATCAAGGTCTGCTTCTCTAGCTTTTGCAAAAACAATTATTGAAAAAATATCGAACAGATGCTGGATATAAATAGATTTTATAAAGTCAGACATGTGGGAACGTCTGTGGATCCCACACATCACTTGTAGAAATGTACTTTGATGAGTTATTTTGTGCTTTTTCAGATCAGTACAGCAAGATGAACTCCTTTTCCTAATGCTAAAACAAAAAAGGTATGATGTCATCATTTTTGATCTGGCATGGGGGAAGGTAAGCATCCCTTTTCTATGTACAACTAGAGACTCAGTGGTCTTCAAGTACTTTCAAAATAATGCTACTGTTTTCTGTTTTGTCCAAACACTACCCCAAACACAGAGAGCAAAAGTGTTCAACTGGAAATAAAGATGCTTAAATGCACTTGAATGGCTTCACAAAGAAACAACTGGTACCAATATATCAGGACCACAGAAAAATCCATCCATGTAGCGTTGAAGAAGGGTTTACCTTTCCACTGCATCAGCAAATTTACCAAAGATGAAGATCAGACCAACTGAGAAGCTCCATTTTAAGGAAATTAAGTTTATGATGGATATCAACATCACACTCAGAGGAATCCACATGAAATACATAGCCACAGAAAGTGGGAGAAGGCTAATTGTGTTTTTGAACATTAGATGTTTACTGTACGGCAATTCTGGGTTTAAGATGACTTCTGCATATTAACCAGGTAGAGGAATATAGCAGAAGATATGATTCACATGCGAGCTTCAATTAAGGTCATCAAAGAGTACCAAGGGAATGAAACTTGGGGGTAGGAAGGCAGAACGTACTTCTTAACCAGAAATAACGTTCCTTAATTGACAAATCTTCATTAGCAGCAGATGGTAGGTGAGCAAGAATGTGGGGGAATGGCCACCTTTTTGACATTACCTCTAATTAAGAAGGTTTTTCTCAGCTACCAGGGCAAGGTTTGAGACCTTCCTATTTTTCCCAGGTCAATAATAATTCAGAGAGGATAATGAAGTCTGTTCCCCTCTGTCTGTCATTTACTCTAGCTGTTTCCATCTGCTCTAAGGTGAAAAGACAAACTGTTCCACAATTTTAGTCTAGACTGAGCACTCAGGAGCCCACAGTGACTCATGAGTGTGACTTCATATTGGATAACTGTTATGGGAGAGCACTCCTAGATACCACGCATACAGACCTGGAAGAAGTATGGTGGTCTCAAATATGTTCATTATTCTCAACACAGATGGCATAACAACAGGAGACAAGTGGATGCCTCTTTGCGTCCCATGGAAAGCAGCAAAACTGAGAGGTAAACTAACCCAGACCAGTGCAGCCAGTGAGAACTTCTCAACACCCCTTAACAAGCCACTTACTCACAGCAGAAGGTAACTGTGATAAAGACTTTATAGAAATAAGCATCTGATAAATTCCACTGCAGAATGTCCCCAATGTAACTTGATTGCTTTAAGCTTATCTTTGTATAGATATTTGTAATTTAGTTACAGTAGCAAATTTCAATAATGGTCCTCAGAATGGTAGTTTCGGCATAATCTTGAAAGTTACTAGAAATGTGCCACTCAATGAGAAACCCAGGGGATAGCTTCGGCAACCTGTTTTAACACTCCTCCAGGATGGGAAGCATGCTGTCTTGGCCCCTCATATTGTTTTTGGTTTAGTGATGTGGCCTGGGCATTGCAGTTCTTTCTTTGGATGTGTGATATGCGAAGCTAGCCTGCCTTAGCTTGAGCCAGTGCAGGAGCTGAGACACCAGACTGGTCACCAAAACTGGCATACAAACTGTATAACTGGACCAGGCAAAGATAGCTCCAAATCATGGGTCTGAAGCTAGGCCTATGCATGTGGAGACGGTGGCAGGCATTGGAGAGAATGTGAAAAGGTTGCAGTTACATACCTGTCAAAGTGGCCCTTAGGCAAAGCAAGTTCAGGGGTAGGGGCTAATGAAGGGAAAGAAGTTTAGCAGGCATAAAGTTTTAAGCAACTAAAATCTAAAGTTCTGATAATAGAAATACAAGTGAGTTGATGGATAATGCCACATATGTACTAGATTGAATACCCAGATATGGAATCGGGTGATCCTCACAGTAACTAGGAAGACAAGAATAATTATTACTCCAATTTATAGCTCAAGAGTCAGAGATGCAGGTGGAAAGTCATGTGTTCATGCTTTTAACCATTGAATAATATGCATGAACCAAAGGGAAATATAAGGGCTTCCCAGCTTTGTGTAGAAATGCTTAGGGAAGTTTTAAAAAGGCAAGTGCAGACCCCAAATGAAATCATATATGTATGATACATGATATATGATTGATATAGAATATATGATATATGATACTATATGTTATATATTATATCATATTAGATATTGGAATAAATTTATGAATATATAGATACTAGAAAATATATACTGATATATTGTGATGGTTTGTATATGTTCGGGCCAGGTAATGGCACTATTAGGAGATGTGGCCTTGTTGGAGTAGGTGTGTCACTGTGGCCATGGGCTTAAGATCCTCACACTAGCTGACTAGAAGTCAGTATTCTGCTAGCAACCTTCAGATGAAAATGTAGAACTTTCAGCTCTGCTTGACCATATTTGTCTGGATGCTACCATGCTCCCACCTTTGAAGATAACGGACTGAACCACTGAACTGAAGCCCCCAAAATATGTCTTTTATAAGCCTTGCCTTGGTCATGACATCTGTTCACAGCACTAAAACCCTAACGCACGCGCTCACACACACACACACACACACTCACACACGCATACATACTCACACACATACACATGAAAAAGAAAGACTCTAGAGACACACTGATGATTAAGAAATGACTTCTATGATGAAAATAGAAACCCCTGCATTGTGTTAGAAAAAGATCAATGTCTCATCCTAAAATATGATTTAAGGCTAAGCAACTAATTATTTCCCCAAATTTCAACAAGAAGGCAGAAATTTTGACATATACATTTGATCATCTCCCATCCTTAAATTGTAGCAGACAGCTCTTGTGCCCATCCTCATGCTATGGAGAGACCACAGGGTAAATATATGTAGTTCAGCTTCCCTGCAGACCATACTTGACACATTGTATATTGAGACTTTTACAAAACGAAACACAGAAAAACAATGAAAACTATGACACTTGTTTTTAGGAATTTTGTAAGTGAAATATTGTATATATCATTTATTGGCCCTGTAAAGACCCATGTCAAACATCATGCTAGAATAAATTCTCCATAAGGGAACTCAGATCCAGACAGTATCTTCACAGGAGTTAAATGAATCTTCCAGGAAACATCATTGTTCTGTTGAATAGGTCTGAAAACACTCAATTACACTTACTTGTCTTTTGTCTCTGTGTAAGTCTTTTTGGAGATGTTAGTGTATTTTGTAAATGCTCAAAGGGATTATAGCAGGGTAAACGTTCTTAAATTCATAGGACATTTTTTGAATGATCATTGTGAGATACTGAGATTATTAATTAATTTGTGGGTTTTATAACTCTAATATCTGAAGCAAGATAACTCTTGAAGAAAAATAATGGTTTATGTAGCTTATAGTACTAAGATTAAAGAAAAGCACACAAGTATCAACTCGCTTC
Source organism: Montemys delectorum (assembly GCA_019843815.1). Classification (NCBI taxonomy): domain Eukaryota; kingdom Metazoa; phylum Chordata; class Mammalia; order Rodentia; family Muridae; genus Montemys; species Montemys delectorum. The sequence goes on along the minus strand of JADRCD010222618.1, from coordinate 3,390 downwards.
TGGAGACAGCCTCTTTGGCCACATTATATAATAGGTAGTTATTCCTGGGCCTTGTGTGCTGGGTCTTGTGTGTAGGTATGGCAGGAAGTTGGCAAGTCTGTCTTGGGCCATGGTCAGATTTTTAAATGCCTATCACATGAGCCCAAGAGACGTGCATTGATTCATTCAAAAGCCACAGCCACAGCAATCCAATGGCTCCTTACTAGTTTCTTCCTCTTAAAAGTCTCCAACATATTCCAACACCATGATGCCTGGAAGCCCAGCCTCTGACACATACATAACCTTAATGGATAGAAACAGACAAACAAACAAAAACCCCAAAAACAAAAACCCAAATCATACTACTAGGGTTCTATGGAATACGTGTTAGAATGTATCTATATAACTAACTAAACATGACGATACCTTGAAGTATCGTTTTGTACAGTTCTGCTTTATGTACTAATATGCAGGATCAACTCGCAGGTCTGGTTGCACAGAATTAGCATACCGCTTAAGAAAACGATTAACAACAAAACCTGAGTGCTTATCTTCAAAAGCTTCCCTTGGGGGAAGTGTGGTCCCTTGTTAGCTACGTATCACCACTGGTGAGACACTCAGCTTTCTGTGTCTTGGTCCTCTGATCTGAAAAATGTCATTTTCCAATAAGAACATCCTCTTAGAGCGGTCCTAAAGATGAACATTTTTCAAATACTCAGAACACTACCTGGAATTATATAAACTGCACACAGTACATGTTAACAAATATTTTAACCAATTTTCGGGGTTGGTATTGTTGCTTTGTCTTTAGACCTCTGCTTGTCAGCTTATATCTCCCTTTTATTAATTTCATGTGTCCAAGTCATGAGTGGCTGGCATGTCTTTGGGGGCTCCAGAAATGATACCATAAGGGCACACTATAAAATGAAGCAGATGGGATAAAACAACTTGGAAAGTAAATTTCTTCTGTCAGGTCTTGAAAATAATTGGCAAAAGTTTGTGCTCTGTCAGCTTAAAGTTAATATAGTCAATGGAGTCCTCCCCAGGTGACTCCTTCCTATAAAGACTCGGTTGGTAAAACATTCTATTTCTCTTAATATTATTTTTTATGCATCTATTATTCTTTCCTCTGTATGAGTCGCTTACAATATTCTACCAGAGTTTGAACACTGGCTGGGTTAATAGAGGGTGTTCTTATCCTGGCAAAGTAAGGGGCAGAAAAGTTTCAGAAGAAGCCGGACTCATGAGTGTATTTTCCACAGTCAGCTCTGCCTCCATTTCTATCATCAGAGGAAATGGGAAGAGAGGTGTTTGCCATGTGACAGGACTAGAGTTGTGAGATGATAATCGGGTCAAGATGGAGACCAGGTTGGGAACCCTCCAGTGCTGATGAAGATTTACTCACTAGAGACATTTGATCAGATCTTCTGGGTGGATGCTGAGGTTTCATTAGTTAAAGATATAAAGTAGTCTGCCTGATTAAAGAGGCGAGGAGCAGTGGGGAGCACCCATAAATTACTATGGCTCAATTAGGTGCAGACAGTTTAGTGAGTGTTTATTACTAGTACAAAGGAAGATTTTCCAATTAGATTAAAAGGTTTAGAAACAACAGTTACACTCGTAGTGATTTAAGCAGAACTCTAGAATAATGCATCGTCAGAAACTTTATTGATTAAAATTGAACTTGTAAGTTGTTTGTAGAGTTCATTGTTTATCCGTAGAACCCCTGATGTGAAGTACAATTTCCCTCCTGAGATCAATGGGAGGACTGAGCTAATTTCTTCTTGCCCTGAAAACTGATAAGAACATAAAGGGCAACACGTCCAATGATGAAAATACCAACATGATTTATTCAGGTTAATCATCAAGAAAGTGGCATTACATAAATCACTGGAGATGCATGGTGTGTCACTGAAGGCCCTTCAGGCTGCTTCACTGTCATAGTGGGACCAGGGTTAGACGCCTAGGATCTAATCAGAAAAGCCTTTAGCTATCTCAGCTGCAAGTAGCTACTCTAAACACGGGAAATAGTAAGAAATCAAAGGGAGGCTGTGTAGATAACTTCTCTGGTGGTAAGTCCTAGAGTTTATAAGGTTAGTTGGGTGGGATGGACCCTGAGGTACACTCGGGCTCTCTTATATTCATTGTCTTGAAGTCTCCAAATGACATCAATAAGCTCATAACAAGCTAGAAATTGCTTGACCTGATCTAATGCATTAGGATCCACATTTCATTGGCCACAAGATTAAATATGAAAGGAAGAAAAAGGGGCAAGTAACTGGTAGCAGATATCCTGGTGGTTTTGACATACAAGGTGCTGATATAGTTGTCACAAACTAACAGTGTGATTACACACTCAGTAAGCACATTGTGATGTCATATATAGTAGTGACCTTGAGATTGAGTTGAGTTGTTTTTTTCAAGCTCTAAGGTAAAAGAATGGTAAGGATGCCTGAGAAAAAGACACAAACAATTATACAATAAACTCTCTACCTAAAAGTATCTACCATACACTCAAGTCAATGTATAATTATGCATACATAGTTTATTGAAAATTTCCCATCTGGGATAAAAATGTTCCTTCAAAGAGCCAAAGTCAATCTAACAAAAAATCCCACCCGGCATGAGGACCTTTGTTTTGAGTTGTTGGTCAGGATCCAAGTGACTTCCAAAACTTTACAGGGTATAGATATTGTCTTTGGTTGACTTCACAAGTGAAGGTAAGTCCTCATTGCTGAAGAAACAATGCACCTTCAGACACAGGACTCGGAGGTCCTAAAACTGATACTGAACTCAAAACTTTCTCTCTGAAGGCTAGCTTTTATAGTAAAGCTCCACAAAAACTTCCAAAGGAAAGAAGTAAAAAAATATTCCTACCCGTTAGGATGCTTACAAAGCATAACAGCCAAGCTATAAGGGTGTAGTAGTGGCACACATACCTTGAGAGTAACCACCAGTTCTTTAATTAGAATTAAGGCCCACAAAACAAGTGGGAAATCATGCTTGTTATTGGTGCTCAGGACTAGTGAAAGCATGGATCTTGGAGGTAAACCCAAAACTGACCCTTATTAAACAGCACAATCCATAACTGCATTGTATATATCTGTCCTCATACCCACAGAGAAGTGTAATGTAATCCTCACTCCTCATCCAGGAAACTTCTTTTTGAAACATGAAAGAAAAGCTCAACCATTCAGAATGGAGAGTTGTACAGTCCAGTTTCAAACGATGCATCTACAATGCAACTCTGACACCTAGAGCTCAAGGATCATTTCGGATCCAGAAGGCAGAATGACTGTAAGGGCAGAGGAAAAGCAAATTGTGATAGTGATTCCTAGAAATGTTAAAAGCTACACTCACAAAGTCTCAGCAACGTGACTGCCTAATCAGAAGCTGAACAAGGATCGCAGC
>JADRCD010222615.1:19291-36440 GCA_019843815.1 Montemys delectorum | reverse complement strand
ATTACCAACATATATTCATTCATATCTTTTTTTGACCATTGAGGGTATATACATGCAAACATTTCTAGACAACATTACTAAGTACCTATAAAATTGCAGTGCTTCTACTTTTGCAATCAAAAAGAGATGCAAATTTATCTATATGACATCATATTTCAGGTGCCTTTCTTTCAAATAACTTACGGACCACATTTTATAAAGTTAGGATAGGATATATGTATGTAAGGATTTGAATGTTGTTTTTATTAATCAGATCTCATTATCTGTGAATGTTTGCATATTATTAGGTTATAAAATTACAAGTCCACATTGAAATTTTTTTGAATGATAACCTTTCTTTTTTACTTTTATTTATTTATTTATTTATTTATTTATTTACTCATTTACTTACTTACTTATATATTCAGTTTACATACATCCCAGAACAAGCCCCTCTCTCCTCCCAGTTATACCTCAAGCAGGTCCATCCCTTCATGTCCCCTCTTCTCCTCTAAGAAAGGGGAGCCCCCCTAAGTCAGATGCCTACTCCACCATTGTGTCACACCCCGCACAAGTCATTGTAGGACTTGGTACATCCTCTCTCACTGAGGCCAGACGTGTGTGTGTGTGTGTGTGTGTGTGTGTGTGTGTGTGTGTGTGTGTGTGTCTTAGGTCCAGCCCAATGGTAACCTTTCTTGAGTACTTTAAAAAGATTGTCAAGAATCTTAGTTGAAAAATTAGGACTGTTGTGTTTAAAGGAAAATTAAAAGCTTAGCATGAAATATTGAAAAGGGGAATTTCATATAGAAATGAATTTTTCAACAGCATCTCCATATTTTTAGTTGTTTTGAATAAGATGGAATAGAGCATAACTGACTTAGTTGTATATAAAAACACAAGCTTAATAATTACTAAAATAGTATTATGCATAGAACTTATTATGTTTTATAAGAAAGGTTTTGAGTAGACTTAAAGAAATATTTATAAAATAGAAAAAAATGAATTCCAGGACCTATAAAAGCCATTTATGAGCTGAAATCTTTAAGTCTGCCCTAGACTAAACAGTAATATTTTATAGCTTCTACTTTAAGTGTGGGTGATGTCCCGTGGTATAGGCACACTTGATACATTTGTCAGAAGAAAGTTTTGATGGTGGGCAAAACTAAGAATTATAAAGAGAAATGTAATCATCATTTAGTGGTTAAAAAAGAGTTTAGTCTCATTTTCTAAAGTTTTCAAGTCAGTATCATTGGAGTTTGTCTTAAATTTAAGTATAAATCCATTCTATAAAAATTACTGTGTCCAATCATTGAAATCTACACAAGTTTCTGTGGGAGCAAGTGTTTTTCTTTCAGGACTTACAATGCACATTAGTGTCTCCAGGTATATCTATGTTCATTCCCTTACCCCTCACTCATAAAGAAACAAGTCCTTGTGCTCCATGTCACAGTGTTCACATTTGTTTGGTTTGTGATTTTATTGCAGATCTCTTCTATAGCCTGCTTGACTGAACAAGTTAAATGTATCAGTAATATCTGAGAGAAGATCATTTGAAACTTATTATCAGTTTTGAAATTGAATCATCTCCCTGAAACACTAGAAACTGTCTTGCCTTTATTGTATTGTATTTTATTTTAACATTTTAGCTCTTACTGATCATATGCTTGCAAGGAAAACATGTTAATAATAAGCCTAATCTACTGACTACCATAAATTTAATATGTGTGTGTGCATGTGTGTATATATACATATATGTATATGATTGCTGATAATTTAAAAAATGCTTCATGCAGAGTAAAGTCATCAGTCACTTTGTTTCCCTAATGCTGCTCTCAACTTTCCATCAAGAACTCAGATTTTTGCCATTTTCATTTGAAGCAGAAGAGTATCTGAGATAGCCACGGCTCTTTATTTGACATCCTGTTTCAGGTCATCTTGGTGCGAATGGAAAACAATAGGAATGTGTTTACAATTTCCATGAAGGTGGTGCTTGCTTCAAGTTTATCATTTCCTCTGTCAGTTTTGTGTCTCTCTTTGGGATTAAAGGAGCCAATAATTGTTCACAACTATTATTTTCATCTTTACAAACACTTGTTAGGTCCACTGCCTGTGACTCGGAGGCTTCCAGTGCATTGTGCATTTCAGTCATACACACTCCCATTAGTGCTTCTCGCTCATCCTTTCCTTAATCTGAGCTAGGTTAGGCAGGTCAGACTTTCTATTTCTTTCTATAATACATTTTCTCTGGTTTTTGCAACCTCTCTTTCTGCCTTAAAGATAGAAATAAATAAAGAAACCGGAAGGTGAAAACTTGGAATTGTTCCATTGAGTCCAACTGATACAAGCTTTGATTTATATTGCTTTGAACATGCCCAGCTGTGTTACTAACTGTGCCTTCTCTGGCATTATAAACTGCAATCCAGTGCACATTCTAATAAATATTTTTATTCCACGTTTTCCCTTTTCTGGGGAAAAAACCCTAACTTCAAGCCTAAGCATAACTGGAGTTATTTCTGTGTGTTTATGATCTGCACAGCCATTTGCAAGAAAGTCTCACTGGGGAGAGATTTTGTTCTGTGAACTTTTTATCTCTGTTGATTTCTGCAGATTAAGTGGGAAGTTGGTTTAGCAGTGAGTTCTTTCCCAACTTTTGGTTTTCAAGAAATATTCAGATTGGAAATTAGGGAGCCTTTTAATGTGCTTCTTTTGTGGATCTTCTGCACATACCAGCAAGCACTATACTCCTGTGCCTTAAATCACAGTTACAGCAAGTGATAACATCAGCCAGGGCATTGGGATGGCTTAATGTACTTCATCTAGTTTTTTTACCTAAGACTTACTGTGCTCCTGTTTTGCTCTGCCCAGTGATATGACAAGAGCTGTGGAGATTTCTGGGGAAGGAGACCCCCTGGGAATCCATGTGGTACCCTTCTTTTCCTCGCTGAGTGGACGGTAAGGAGTCTTCCTTGTTTCAGAAGCTCATGTCAGTGAAAACCCTGACAAATGCTTTTCCAGGACAGAGTTAAGTAGAAATCTGCATATTCAGATGGATCATTAAGTAATACTTTGGTTGGGATCATGCTTTAGAAACAGACTAAAATCATTTATTTCTAGGATCCAGAGAAAAAGAAAAGAAAAAAAAATCATCCCAATTTCCCCACTTACAATTAATTATGAAGTACTTTCTTGGAGCATCCTTGAGAGTGGAATAGTAAACAGGCTTCTTGGCAAAGATTTTAACATATTGTTAGACAAATGTCATAACTGAGTGTTTTTTAGCATTATAAAATAGTCTTCAATGAATGGAGATAGTAATTCCAAATTTGTCATATATACATATGTATATATAAATAATAAGTACTTACATTCTAGTAGCTTATCGGCCATACACAGTGATTTAGTTATAGAAAAAAAAATGTATCTTGTTGTTATTGTTTTTTCGAGATACAGTTCAGGCCACTGAAGACTATTCATTTCAACCTCTTAGAATTTTAAAGACATTTGCTGATAATGCTAGCAAATGCTAATTTAGATTGTGTTAGTATTTGTGTCTTGAAATCCACATCTGACTGGATATAAAATCTGCTTCGTTGCTGAGAATGGAAATGTGTGTGGCAGAGCTGACACACGATAGGCTGATGGCCTCATGGAACTTCTGTAGCTGCGCAGCCTTCAAGGCAATGCTGCCTGTAGCATTCCCTTGGTCCTAACAAGGGTGCCCAGAACCCTTGAGGAAAATCGGCTTTTTACTAACAGGGCATGATTATAACCAATAGCCTAAAGACATTTTCTTAAGTGATCATTGAAAAGTCAGAACATTTTATTTTAGTCCAATAGATCAAGGACCAGAAAAGCCTGTTGGTTTATTTTTTTGCCCTCAGAGTCCCTCAAAGCTGTGATTTCTGACTTGTTCTCATTCCATTGCTCTTCCTAGAACCACAATTTCCCCAAAGGTTATATAGTATTAATTTACTGGCTCTGGATATTTACTCAATCCAGTTGGCCGTATCAAAGGACAAGCAGCTTCAGTCATGATATTTGGGTTGGCACCGTCTTTCGCAGGTAGCCATCTGCTACCTGTAATTGCAAAGACATCACCTTATTTTTCTCTCATATAACATCTGATGCCAAGCTCCTGATGGAATGAACGGTCTCTAAAAAGAAATGAACCGAAAAGCCAGTGGCTCTTATTGTCTGGTTTCCTGCGTGTGTTAATAAGTGTGTTTATATATGTTATGGGTTATGGAAAAGGACAGAGAAGGGTTGTTTTTGACAGACAAGGTGAGTATTTATTCAGTTCCCCTGAGAAACCCTAATGGCTTTTGGCAGAAGTGTGCTGATAGAGCTTTGTGAAATACCAGAGTGGTTAAATTACCAGGCCCTTTAGTTTAATGAACCTGGAATAGAACATAGGATCTTTGCAATTCCCCAAAATGAAAAGAAAAAAAAAAAAAAAGGCCCACAGTGACAGTCACCATCCTTCATTTTCAATGGCTGAGAAAAGAAGCTGGCCCTCTACATGGGAAATCACGTCCTCTCACTTCAAATGCGGGGAGGAGACCAGGCTGCACGGACTTTCCCTGGTTTTCTGTGGGGTTCTTATTCCTAGGACAAGTGTGGAAGATGGCTGGAAGGAGAGTTTGACTTGGCCTCAAAGGGATTAATCCCAGTGTTCTCTTCATGTAACCTCCAGCTGTTCCCCTAAACTCATCTGTGTGACAATCTACTTCCCATCAAGGTTATAGGGATTAAATGACGTTGAAAATGTGATATCTCCTTGTAAAACCCACAACCCATGAATGCATAAATCGTCGGTGTGATGATTATTTTGGGTAAAATAAAAACAACCTGATTCACAAATGAGGTTTCATTATAAGTTCATTGTCAACTGTACAATAACTTGAAGAAGTGGTTCTACTATATATATTTTAGTATCTACTACTGTTATAGAAAGGAAATTTAATTAAAACATACATTAAAAATCATATGGAAGTGGAGACATGAGCCAATAAAAGTTAAGAAGTAATGAGTCCAGGCTGCAACAGCACTCTTAACTCAAGCCATGTGTCTTGATGGAGCTGCCTATGGAGCATGTCAGACAAGTGTCTGCCTTCATGCTGCCATCTGGTCTTACTGTGTGAGTGTGGGGGCCCACTTAGGTCATGGTGGTATGCTTAGCTCTTAATTTCCTTCCATTTATTAGTTTGTCTCATTATTTTAAATTAGAATTTACATTTAATTCTTTATTAAGACTACTGTAATTGGCTTTGCTACCAATGTTTTGTTTTGTTTTTCATTACAAAAAAAAAAAAAAAAAGGGTTGCCACACCTGTTACTGAAAGAGAACCTTACTCTGGCTACTGTATCAGCTGAAGTCCATAGGAATTCATTAGATAGCAGAGGAGGGGATGCTGGGTACAGCTTGTGTTGAAGATCATTGCCTCTCCCGTTTTTTGTAGTTGTTAGTTGTTTTGGGATTTTTTTTTTGGTTTTGTTTTGTTTTGTTTTTAAGGAAAGGAAATAAGCACAAAACACTAAATCCTTGCAAACAAACAGACAAACAAAAAAATGTTAACTTTATTTATAATATTTTATATTAAAAATTAAAAAGTGATTTTTTTTACTAAAAATAGATAACACACTTCTATTTCATGACAAAGATATCTAAATAGCTAAAAGTGAAATAGATAGGAAGAGATTCAGAATGTGAGGAAAGGAGAATTTTAACGATTAGTGGTAAGATAGCAAGACGATTGAAGCCTCAGGATTCAGTGGGAGCACAGAGCTGCGCAAGGACGATACTAGAGTCCTAAGTGATGAGTCCATGAGCAAGAAACAGTTGTTGCTCATTTTATCGTGCTGGGGAACTGAATTTTTAGCATCCTTTAACACTACCAGTGAACTAGCTACTCTTACCCTATGATTGTGCCACAGTATTGTTAGGTCCGGTAAGTTTTATCTCAAATAAAGCAGCTATCACCATCACCACGAGTAAGAAAAAGTAGATCATGGTTTATAAGCTTCCCCAGCCGGGTAGAGATGACATCATGCTGCAGGGAATTTACTCCTTCCAGATAATAGGGAGGGCAGGGCTGGATGGGTTTGTTGCTGGGGACCAAACTAATGAAATCAGTCAGTTTTACATTTTACCAAAATTACCTCTGACACACGGGTTTTATAGTTGGGCTTATTCTGTCAATAAATTTTTCATGGAAAGTTAGGTTATTTAGATCAGTGAGGTTCACATAGCATGCTCCAGCTGTAATATGCTGGCTAAATTGCAACCCAGTGGCCCGAAAGAATTAATTCATCTCCCAAAATGTGAAATTAAATCCTAGGGAGTAACATTACATGACTGATGATGTACTGAATTAAATTAAAGGAAGACTTGAATGCTTGTTAAAAAAATATCACTTACATAAACTGGTTTATAACCACACGTGAGCCTCCTAATGGATCATGTTATGGGGGACCACCGTAACAAAACTCTAAACTGTGAACCATCAGAGAGCAGGTTAATTTAGGAGAAAGCACGATTTTGATCTAATCCCTCTTTTTCATATCAAAGAGTTTCACTTTAGCCCTGTGCTATGTGTTTGGTTAATTTAGTAAAGTTCTAGAACTCTGAAACTCTGTGCACCCTTGCCCAGATGACCTGGAGCCCTTCCTTACAGTAGCTGGTATGACCACCACTAGCTTAGCAGCAGCACACTGCTCAGGTTTCTGAAGGAGGAATCTGAGTACCATTGTGGGCACCCTGCCCATTGATACCTGGAGGTGGGCTGCGCTCATTAATGAACTGAAGTGGGAGGCAGAGGCTCAATTTTGTGGCCACTCCTAACAGGAGAACCACTTCCTCCTGAGCTGTCATTACAGGGTGCCCTTTTTGCATGGCTGACCTTATTATGCACACATAAAATGTGCTCATATTTTATTTAGATTTGAAATTTAACACAAAGGGACTATGTAATATAGCACACAAGACTTTCTTCAAAAGATAGTGACTGAATAGAATAATTAAGGGGACAGGGAACATGGAGGCAGTAGTTTCTCCACGTCCAGCAGATAGCCACAGAAGCCCATCCATCAGTCTATCTCAGTGTGACACCAGATGAGGCCTATATCATGCCACAAAGATAAAGGCCTTCACCAAAGTGAGGTATCATTTTTTTTTTTTTGTGGTAGATTTAGTTTTGGCTTTATGAGAGTACTAAAGCTTGCATATGGAAAAACACATATACGCTTGTGTATATCCAGCCTGCATGTGAATACCAGAATCTGTGTCTACAAGATTCTCAGTCCCACCAACTGTGGACTGAATATATCAACAAAATCTTCTATCTGTACTGGCTATATACAAACGTTTATATGTTATTACCCCTAAACATTATATTAGCTATTCAAATAGCATTTGCATTGCACTGCATTTTGTGGGTAATCTAGAGATAATTAAAACATACAGAAGGATGCAAATAGCATGACATTTTTCATAAAGGATTTGAGCATCCACAGTGTTTGGTCCCCAAAGGGGATCCTGGAAACCTCCATGGATGTGGAAGAACTGTGTAGGAAATGTAACAATTGTTTGATATGTTTCCTTTAGATTTTCTTTCGTTTCAGTCCCCTCTTCCTTTTTACTCTGAACAAGTTTCAAAGCTCTAAGACCTCTGCATCTTAGGTCTGCGAGGGTCCTTGCCTACTCAATCAGATTAGGCTCATTGATGACACTTTTACTCACACTTTACATAGGTGTGATCCTCCAACCTTACTTCATTTGGCCATCCTGAGGATGGAAAAACACCTGGCAGAGACTTGATTCAGAGGCACATGGGTGTTCCTTATAGATCGTAGAGTCTGAGTTGAAATGTTTACTTTTTAAAATGCAAAGTGCATTTATATAATAAGACTGAGTAACAGTCATCTCCCATCACCAGCCCCATGTTTCTACGTTGCCACTCAGCCAGGCTTCCCAACAGTTAACTCTGATGCCACTAGTCACACTGCTTGTCTTGAGTGGTATGTTTTTATTGAGCTGTACTGATCTTTTCTAAGATCAAGGAAAACAAAGAAATGGGTTAGTATTTATGATATTAATATTTGTCTTCAGGTAGGTATGTGAGTGTCTGGTATGTGAGTGTCTAGTGTGTGATTGTGTGTGAATTTGAAAGGTGAACCATTTGGCTGAATAGAAATATACTGTAGTAAACAGAAACGAATACATATTTCTGAATAGCCACAAAAGGAGCAATAATGAGTAAGTATATTGGTACTCAGATGTTTTATTTAAACTTAAATGTTTCACTTAGGATCCTAGGACTCTTCATCCGAGGCATCGAAGAAAATAGCAGGTGCAAGCAGGAAGGACTATTTCAGGAGAATGAATGCATTGTAAAAATCAACAATGTGGAACTCCTGGACAAAACTTTTGCTCAGTAAGCATTTTTTATTGTTTTATTGACTTTGTTGATCTCTTGAATATTTATAATCATTGCCAAACTCATTATGATCAAAATCAAGCCAAGTCTCTCTACATGACCTCTGAACATCCATTTCTGACTGCATTTGATGTTTTAACATACTCATGGGTGGTCAACACATGTGCCTGATGTCTGTAGGGAGGCTGAGCTATAGAATGCAGCAAGCCTTCCTGCCTGGATGTCTTTCTGGGCATCCATGAATGGAGAGGTTTATTTCTCTTAGGCTCCGGGTCAGTTAGACTGGTATTTACTGGCTCTTTTCACAGGCAGTTAATTCAGCTTATTAATTAATATCCTTGATGTCAGTCTCCCTTAAACTGTAAAAACCTGTGGGTGGTGCCTATGAGGACTCAGCAAATAATAGAAACAAATTGTAAAAATTAAAATTAAAGTGTTCTACCTCAAGAAATCATCTTTCTGAATGTGGAAAATATTGTGGGGAATACCTGTAAAACAAGAGTTGGAATAGATAGAATGCATTGGGCATCTAGATATACAAACATACATTCATGCACATACATATAATATATACATTCATACATATATATACACACATATATATTGATATGCATTGAAACTTGGCAGGGCTTCTAAATTAGGAAGCTAAGTCGTGGTAATTTTCACTAACATTCAACAGCCTATCTTGCTTCTGAGCCAAACTGCTCCTAACACAGCATCTCTCAGGCCACTGCTTTCCAATAGTGGGGGCTGATGGTTGCCAGAAGAAGGCAAGAGTCACTGCTGCTGCTCAGGGGTAGAATGAAATGGCATCTTTCTAAAGCAACTAAGCCATTCAACTATTGTTGCCAGAATTATAAGTATTAATAGTATTATTCGCATATTTTACTGTCCTGTTTTGCAAAGGCTAGGCAGCTTGATGATCCCTATTTTATAAAAGTAGAAACGGATTCATAAAATGTTAGCATTGAGTCAAAACCAACTTGGAGTCATGTAAAAATAACTGATCAATAACCTGATTTAAAAATGAGAAGGATTGGGGGCTAGAGAATAGTCAGTGGTTAAGAGCACTGACTATTCTTCTGAAGGTCCTGAGTTCAAATCCCAGCAATCACATGGTGGCTCACAACCATCTGTAATGAGATCTGACACCTTTCTCTGGTGTGTCTGATGAGAGCTACAGTGTACTTACATATAACAATAAATAAATTTTTAAAAAACCTGAGAAGGATTTAAGCTTGCTTTTAATATGCACTTCAATACTTCTGGTTAGATTTTCATATTTAAAAACACTTGAAAGCTAAGAGTTGTCTGCTTAGTTCTTTAGTTGCTCTGAGGTTCCACTTGAACTTGTTAAATGCAAGTGAGTTATATTTACTTTATGTAGATGTTAAAAAAAAAAAAAGCTGGGCAGTGATGGTGCATGCCTTTAATCCCAGCACTTGGGCAGGTGGATTTCTGAGTTGGGGTCAGCCTGGTCTACAGAGTGAGTTCCAGGACAGTCAGTGCTACACAGAGAAACCCTGTCTCAAAAAACCAAAACAAAAAACAAAAAACAAACAAACAAAAAAAACCATAACAAAACAAAATGAGAGGATTATACACAATGATCATGAATGTGTGGCCAGTGTGGAAGCACCTGATGGGCAGTTAGTAAATCAGTGATCACTGGTTAGCAGAGTCATACTATAGGGATAACCCCTGTGCCTCCTGTACTTATGATAGCAGGCTGCTCTGCTTGCTCTATACCTACGTGCCTTAGAAAGTGCTAAGTCAGAATGCAGAGTGATTGATTCTCTGTTTATTCACTCATCCAAGGGCCCAAGATGTCTTCCGTCAGGCAATGAAATCTCCCAGTGTGGTCCTCCATGTGCTTCTGCCTCAGAATCGTGAGCAATATGAAAAATCAGTGATTGGAACGCTGAGCATTTTTGGCAACAGTGACGGGGCTTCGAGAACAAAGGCACCACCTCCTGCCCGAGGGAAACAAGGACTAAAGGCAGTAAATCTAACAAGAGCAAACAGCCCCGAAGGACAAGAGTCAGCTTCCCCACAGCAAGGCAAGAGCCCCCGAGTCCCAAGACTAGGAAGAAAACCTTCCTCTCCCTCACTCTCCCCTCTCATGGGGTTCGGCAGCAAGAAAAATGCAAAAAAAATTAAGATCGACCTAAAGAAAGGTAATTATTAAATTATGCTTAGTAGTGGTCTATTAGTGTACCATGTAAAACTGGTTAAGAGAAATGCATTAAGGTTAATTTACTTAATTCTCTTTTTATTTAATTGTATCAAAGAATAGATTTGAGTGTAGACTTGGATAACTTACATTCTTAAAACTGTAGTACTTTCTTCATCTTGTCTCATGCAAAGTTGAGAGGATTCTAGTCAAGAAGACAAGTGAAGACTCTGAGGAACAGAGAGAGTCAGTGCAGACTGGATAAGCCAAGCAGCATTGCGTGGCTGCTCAGTACTGAGTAGGCATGAGAGGTTAATTGTCCTCATTTTGAGCATAAGTCAGTGATTTTTTTTAAAGCATCCATTAGGCCAGTTCAACAATATGGCCTCTGGCTCTCTTGGATGTTTTTATATCAGTGCAGTGTTTACTCTTCAGAAAGACAACATATTAGTATTTTCAGATTCAATATTACATTTCTTCAAGATAGTCCTAATTTCAAAACTGGATACAACATTCTTAATCTTCTTTAATTTTTTGTCTATTTTGAGCAGAAAGCAGTTATCCTGGGCCACACGTGTACATGCATATGGCTGCAGCATTGCACACATTTACAGTACCTATGTACTGTGTGTTCCCGTTTATTCTGACTTCTGCTTGATATTCCTTGATCCCATTGTAACTTTCTGAAGTCCTGAGGTTTTTAAGCCAATTCAAAGACTCTAATAGGGTTTCCCCCCCACTGAATTAACAATTTAATGGCCACCATAAAACTTTTAAATATTTTTGTGAGTTACAGAAACAAATAACATGTATCTTTCAGTAGAATGTAGAAAATATTCTGGGAAGATTTCTCCATTCAAATTTTATTCACTTACAAAAATCTTATCCTTTGAATAAAGCAAGTTAAGAAGACAGCACAGAGTTTTACATACTTGTCTGTAAATGCATTACAAATAAGCCATGTCCAAATACATTATTATGTACCAATAGCACAGCTAGCATATGAGTTCAGTACTTTGACTATAGAGAGATGAATCAGGCACAGAGTAGTGAGAAGATGTCATAAAGAAGAGAGCTCATCAACCAGGTGCATTGCCTCTGCCTAAATGTGAAGCTATAACAGACACTCCTTAATAGATAAATGGTTGTAGGAAGGAAGAAAGAAAAATTACTGTTTTAGCTGAAGTTTTCAGCCAGGGCAATTAGCATACTGAAGATGTCATTGGTTAAAATTAGAATTTTAAGTAGATGAGGATATTTGATAATGGCAGGCTCTGGATTGAAGGAGAAACATAGCTAAGTTTCTCCTTAGGAGAAAGAGAAAGAGAAAGAGAGAGAGGCACGAGATACAGAGGGACGGAGATGTGAGAGGAGAGAGGACAAATGAACCAAACAGATGCTAGCTCCATTCTATAAGGAGACGATAATAACAGTGACTCACAGATCTGATTGAGGTAAGGATGACAAGAGAGGAATCTGGCCCAGCACACCTGAGCATCAGGTGTGTTCATGTGCAAGAACAGTGGTGGGAATTCTAGGCTGACAGGCATGGTGGGATGAGAGAGAGACGAAAATAAAGATTAAAAATCTGAAAATGATAATTAGAAAGCATCAAAGATTGATAAGAAATAAGGTCACATATGGAAAGACTTACTGGCAATGGTCATAGGAAAGTGTGTCTGTCAACTTCCTAAAGCCTTAACAAGGGATAAGAAGTGGGAAAGGTTGGTTTGTGCTCACAATCTTAGAAGTTTCAGTGCAGAGCTTGTTTGCAAATTGCTTTTGGACCTATGACAAAGCAATGGATCATGAGAAGAATGCATGATAAAGCAGTCCTCAGGTAAAGGGGTCAACAGGGCCATAGCTCCTTCTATGGAAGGCTTCTAATGCCGTAGCATCCTTCTACTAAGCCCCATACTGGAAAGGTTCTACTACATCCCAGGGTGCTACAGGCTGGAGAGCATTGTCTTTGCAGGAATCTTATCCACACAGCCATACTTTATTCATGGTAGAAGCTTCAAGAAACACTAATAGTAAAGTACAGATTACTTAGTGTTGAGAATTCTACATGTTATCTTTAGGCAGTAGAAGGAAGAAGTTGGAGATTGAAGAAAACTGGAAGGGGTCAAGAAGACCTTGGGAACAAAACAGTAGCTACTGCTGTAAAGCAATCAGGATACATGCAGAAGTGTAAGCCACAAACTACTCAGTTGATGGAGAGACCCACAAAACCCCAACAGAGGGGGTCACCTGCTTGGGAGGGAAGATGAAGTCAGGAGATAGATTACTGTAGAATCAATACTCTGGGCATATGGATGACATGCACTATCTTCTAGAACCCAAGTAAATAAAAGTATTATGTATATATAGTGGATCCTAACTTCACTTCAACACTACCATTGCCTGTTAGGAACTGTAATCTTTATTTAAAATGGGAAAATTAAAGCCTATGTAAAATTTACAGGACTGTAAATAATTTTTATGTAAACTAGGTAGAGTTTACTAAAGGAGTGAGTGTAATGTTACTCATGCTTAAGATGACAGTGAATTTTTCTGGTCTTGCCTGCCAGGCCCTGAAGGACTTGGTTTCACTGTGGTAACCAGAGATTCTTCTATACATGGTCCTGGTCCCATTTTTGTCAAAAACATCTTACCAAAGGGAGCAGCAGTAAAGGATGGCCGCCTACAGTCAGGGGATAGAATTTTGGAGGTAAGAATTGAAGTTAATTTCTGCAGTAAAACATTTGTTTATACTTAAATAAATAAATAGTCAGTTGTTATCCCCACCCCAACTACTAATAACTGGCATTGCATTTGCAAATAAATGATACCTTAAAGTACCACTTAGTTTAGAGAGAATAGGTGATAGGAATTTCATGCATAACTTCGAGAGAGAGGTAAAGATAAAGATAGAGTAGATGATATAGCTATAGACATAGCTATGGTGATGCCCAATGCAGACCCCTGATAATGAGGTCTATATGGGAGGAGAATAATGAGAATTCTAGGTTGATAGACATGGTAATGAGAAGATATGAAAATTAAGATATTAAAAATGAAGGGAGAGGAGGCTGGAGAGATGGCTCAGAGGTTCAGATCACTGACTGCTTCTCCAGAGGTCCTGAATTCAGTTCCTACCAAATACGTGGTGGCTCACAACCATCTGTAATGGTCTCTGATGCCCTCTTCTAGTGTGTCTGAAAACAGCAACAGTGTCCTCACATATGTAAAATAAATAAATAAATAAATAAATCTTTTTTTTAAAAAATTAAGGGAGAGTTAATTTCTGAAAATGATAATTAGAAAGTATAAAGATTGATAAGTAAAAAAGGTCACATATGAAAAGACTTACTGGCGATGGCCATAGGAAAGTGTGTCTGTCAACTTTCTAAAGTTTTAACAATTCTATATGTGCCACATAAACAGTTATCTTGTCTTGTTTAAAAAAATGATGAAAAGAAAGTTTGCTTATATTCAGTGCAAATGCAGCATTTTTAGTATTTTTATCTGAAGTTGATTAAATTTCTACTATTAAATTCACAGATATTGAGGGCTGACTATATATTAATGTTTAATTTTTAATGTAACATATATTGAAAATTATTACTTGTAGACAAGATAATGACTTCAATTATAAATCTAGTTAATGAAGAGCCTAACTGTGCATGTCCCAAGGTCAGAAATGTGATTCTCAATAATACATTTTTTTAAAAAAATATCCTTCTTCCTTTAACCAGTGATATATGAATTAATCTAGGCATTTGATAAATACTGAGCTGGGGCTAACAATTTCATAATCTTATATAAGTCTTCACAGTAGTGTCTTCAACTCTTTGAGGAGTGTCTTATTGAAATTGCCACACCCAAATCAGCATTGTTTGTAGTGAGCCAGGAATAGAGATGCTGAGCTAGTTTGTCATGGAAAAATATTTAGAATACCCCAAATATAAGGCTTCTTTCTCCCATATATTGCTGTTAAATAATATCCTACTCTCAGAAGGAGCTCTGGTTAGTGGAGCTGGAGAGAAATCTTGCTTGAGACTGGCTGGTTTTAAATCTACTGTGGCATGAAAAGTTGCTTTTAAAACTTTATACCCGAGAATACATGTTTTGGGAACATCTTAGCATTCCATGTAGTTCTAGATCAAGGGATGCTCAGTCTGACAAGTGAGGCTCTGAGGCTGATTTCCAGCAACCTATGGTAACATGCTGACAGCACTTTTCCAGACAAAAAGAACATTTAGGATTTCACCAAAATATGTATATTTTCAGAGTAATTTGCCATGTGATAAATAATTTACTTATGCCTGGTATATTGCAAACTACTTCATACCTACTTGACAAATTAATTTCTGGCACTTCTCAGTCTGATTTTTTTTCCTTTGTAAAAATGTGATGACCTAGGAAAAAAATGTGAATATAAAATAATTTACTAATTGAATTTGTCTAGTGTCAAAATTTGGATAGCCATTTTATCATTGAAAATGCATGCTTGCCCATGTGTTTAGTATTACCTTTTTAGAGCTTCATTGCACTTATTGCACACTTAATTCACAATATAGATCATTAAAAAAACAACAAAAAACACTAGGAGCTGAGCTGTTCATAGCAACACATGTCTACAATACCAGCACTCAAGACCTCTGCCAGAAATATCTGAGTTCAGGGACAGCCCTGGCTACACAGCAATACCCTGGGTTACATAGCAATCAATACCTGTCTCAAATAAATAGGGGGGAAAAGGTGATAGGAAATGTTCTAACTGTGGTTTATTTTATGATTCTACTCATTAGGTAAATGGCAGAGATGTCACAGGAAGAACCCAGGAAGAACTCGTGGCCATGTTGAGGAGCACCAAACAGGGAGAGACAGTATCACTGGTCATTGCCCGCCAAGAAGGGAGCTTCCTGCCACGAGAGCTGGTAATCTTCAAACCTTAGTCTCTGAGCATGTAATCCTCTGTGCTGTTTGTGGAGTTTCCACAGGAAACATTTAGAACTAAAATTTACAGCCAGCATCAACATTTGAGAGAAAACGTGTGACACTTCTTTTTCTGGATTACCTTACTCAGGATGAGGCTGTGTGATGTTTTTATTTATTTATAAGTTTCATTCATTTGTCTGAAAATTTTATAATTTTGTTTTACTTAACAGATGAGTAATAGTTTATTGTATAAATATACTACATGTTCATTATCTATTCAACAGTCGATAAACATCTAGACTATATGCACATCATGGATCTTGTGAGTAGAGCATCAGTTAACATAGATGAGCAAGGATCTCTGTAATAGTATATAGAGTCCTTTGGATATGTGCCCCAGAGTGATATAGCTGGATCATATAATAATGTTTTATCTTTTAAAGGAAGCTCCACACTGCTATCAGTAGTGTCTGCAACAGTTTTCACTCCCAACAGCCATGAATAAGTACCCCTATTTGTCCATATACATACCAGCATTTACTGTCAATTTTTTACCTTGCTCATTCTCACTGTAGGAGTTGCTGACTATTGGGGCTACATAGATCCACAGACATTGCAGAGAACTGCCATTAGTTAGCTAACTTCTAGAACCTGGCAGCAAGACCCTGTTACTAAAGATAGGATATACTTAAGTGACAGAATATGGGGAAATCAATTTGGTAGTAACCCGGCTGCTCTACTGGCTAGCTCCCGTAGCTCTGGAAAGTGCTCTGCATGCTGCCAGAGGAGCACAGCAATCATCAGTCCTCCCTGTCTATGATCCTGTGAGCTGTAATAATGAATGACCTTGCAAAATACACTCTCTGGTGAATGGTTTAGGAGTAACCAGAGACTTTCTGATTGGATTAAGTTCTGATCCAAAAGAAGGAATACAGACCTGGAACTGTTGGAACCTGTTTGTACATAGTTCTTAGACTCTAGGGGAATTTTACTACTGTTATTCTACTAAATGGCCTAGTATTAACCTGGCTTCTAAGAATGTATTGCTATACCCACAGATTAATGCATCTCCCAGCTCTCCTCAGGAAGCTGCTTCTTGTAGTAGATGATGATTAACACAAAGAGTTGCAACTGTTCACCATCAAGAGAATAAGAGACTTCAGAGTCCCCAGCTCCAAATGGAACATCTTGTCACACACCTCCCCACAAAGCTCAGGAGACATTGAAGAAGAGAGGGCAGAAGGGTTATGTGAGCCAGAATCACTGGGCGATTACAACAAAACAGTCTTTTCTGAACCAAACAGAGCAGTTACACACAACTGCTCACAGCAGTAACAACAGCATGCGCAAGACCTGTACAAGTTAAAGCCAGACAAAATTCTATAATGAAGCAGTGAGTGGGCAGGAACTTTTACCCCTAGCTACTTAACTATTGCCAACTAAAGGCTACTGGGAGAACGAGAATAAGTTTTATTTAAGATTGTGATGATGGTAACCATGATCCAGAGGTTAGCCCTATAGCCATGAGTATTTGTAGCAGCCGAAACTGGAGTTGTTGGGCTTTTAAAGAAGATGAGGAGGAAGAGGAGGAGGAGGAGGAGGAGGAGGAGGAGGAGGAGGAGGAGGAGGAGGAGGAGGA
>JADRCD010222615.1:0-19191 GCA_019843815.1 Montemys delectorum | reverse complement strand
GAGGAGGAGGAGGAGGAAGAGGAGGAAGAGGAGGAGGAAGAGGAGGAAAAGTGAGGATGAAGACAGGAAGTTGGATAGTTAGAGGAAGAGGGGCTAGATTTGTGAGGAATTCTAGGAAAGAGTGATTAAAAGGGTGATAAAAATTCTCTTCTTAGTCAGAGGGAAGTAAGTTATGTAAAAGATAGCAAACTATTTTTTGCCCTTTTTAAGTCTGTCATGAATCTTTGTTTTGTTTTAGGAGTGGATATGTACGTATGGTACATTTGAGTCTAAGAGTATAACATTTAATGTGAAGCTACACAGTCATTCTCAATGCCTTTCTAACTGGATCAGTACTTATTAAGTTGCATAGACTTTGAGTCAGGTTAATTGTAGTATGTGATGTTTTTATTTATTTATGTTTTTTATAATAATAAAGTATGTAAAAATTAATTTTAAAAATAATTTTAATAATTAATAAAATATCACTTCAAAAAGAAAAAAATAGATGAATAAAAAATAAAAATAGAGGAAAGTATTCAAAGTGGACACAAGACTCATAAAGGGATCTGTAGAGAACTACAGTTAACTGAACAAAAGAACTGAGCCTCTCTGGAGTTCTGAGGAAGGTCATGAGAAGACTTTCAAGTCATTAAAAGCGAATTTCCTCCCACCCAGAAACTAGTTTGCTAGCATTTTTTTCTAAATTGAAGATCAAAGATGAATAAAAATTCATGTACATTGACTTTTTCCCTCATACAGCACAGTAATATGTTTGATGCTGTACATCTCAAAGTTGTTGGTTAGATAAATAACAAGATATTTCTCCACTGAAATATAACAAGTCCTTAAAGTGATATTATTGAAGAATTATTTGTAGTTTGAGAAAATCTATAACATAATGCTAATTGAGATGTAGGGCATACAATTCTACATGGAACATTCTCAAATTATTTTAAAGCCTTGAAAAATAATTGTAAAGACATACACCTAAAATGTTGGGGTTTTAATATGTTAACCATGAATACATTTTAATTTCTTGAAATGCTTTGCTTTTAGGATAGTTATAGGAAATTTAAAAGGACTTTTATACCTCAAAACAACAAAGAAAATGTGATAAAGCCCTCTGGGTACCTTTTGTTTTGAATCTTTCTTTCCTCTGAATCTGTAATGGACTGATGAGGACATACGTAGGTGACAGGAGGATGCCTGCCACAGGGCTGTGAGCAATTAGTGGGGTTGAGTTGGGAGATCAGTGGCTATCTAGGGGACAGTTTAGAGATAACATATCAAATATGTGAAATGATATTATATATGGATTGGAAAATAAACATCCTGCCTTTCTTTAAACCATTAACCTATTAATCACCATAACCATCAGTTCAATAAATCACCTACTACCTTTTTCAGGACAAAGTTGAAGATCCTAGGAGTTCAAAAATAATTAAAATTTGTTTACTGTTCACATTGAGCTCCGCCCAAAGCAGATAGTTGCAGGAAGGTAATGTTATGAAAACTTCTCGACTATACAAATACACAAGGAGGAAATGAATTACTTAGAATATTTAAATGCAGCCCATTTCATCTTCTATCAAAAGTGTTGGACACATAAGATGCATGGCTCAGTGGGTAAAGGCACTTGCTGCCAAACCTGATGACCCGACCCAGGATCCACCTGAAGGAATGAAATCCAGCTATTGCAACTTGCCTTCTGATCACTTGATTCTTGGCAAGGAACTACCCCATCACACACACACACACACACACACACACACACACACACACACACACACACACAAACACTCTCTCTCTCTCTCTCTCTCTCTCTCTCTCTCACACACACACACACACACACACACACACGTCTCTGCACTCTGACTCAGCTATTATGTGTGTTGTGCCCATGTATGAGTATATAGCCGTCCTGAATCACAGCTCTTACCTGGAAATGGTCCTTATGTCATCCACAGGTCCCTCCTCCTTCATTCCAAGTGGTTTTGACATGGAATTTCCACTCTATACTGCTATTTAGTCCCTTTGCCTGCTGTACATTGTAGGAAGATCTCTGCTATTTTGTCCCCTTGTCCTGCTACACATTGAAGGAAGAGCTATAGTAAAAATAAATAAATAAATAAATAAATAAATAAATAGCGACAGAAGGAAATATAAGCCGTTAGGATATGGGCCTTGCTTCAGGCCCTCTGCTCTTCTCCATTTTCAAAGGCAGACCTGAGAGGATACCTCATCTTCTTCCAGAAGATCCTATTCTTCCCAAGAGAGATGAAAAAGACCAAAGTCTAAGTATTGTCTTCTCAAATGTAGGGGTTTTTTCCAATCTTTTGTTTATCCTCAGGATTCCTCTAGGAGGGTCAAAGTTGAAAAGAAACAATAAAAGGAGTTATTATGTGTATGAACACTAGAAGTCTGTTTCCTTATCATTTACTCCTCTGAATGACAGAGATGAAAATTATCCTAAAGCCTCAGGGAGAGTATGCTCATATTTCAGGGAAAAAAAAGGAAAATTTGTCCTTTCATTAAACTATGATTCTGGAAGGAATAAAACTCTATGCTAAAGGAAGACATTCCAGCCATCCCTTATTGTATTGTCACATCCCAAGTGACAAAGCTCTCACTGGTCACTTAAACCCCTAGAATCCTCCATTCCTATCTGAGAACTCCTTCAGCTTGCTCCCTTATGTCCTCAGGAGTTTCTGACTCCAAGGCTAATCCCATCTTCTAGAAGCTTTTCCTCCTTTTTCCCTAGGCAAGAAGCAAAGAGCTAGCTAGGTATTATTGATTTTGCAACTTAAAAACATTTTTAAAAAATAAAAATAAAAAAAGCAATTTGCACATGTAATTTTACCAAATTGAATAATGCAATTCTTAAAAATCCAAATAGGTTTGCCTCTGAATTTCTAAATTAAAAGCATAGTTGCATAATAGATCAAGTTCCCCCCAAGAAATGGGAAGAGGAATAGAGGTTTCCTAACACCTGGAATGGTCTCTGGAATCCATAACTCCTCCAATTCCATTTCTGTATCAACCACTTCTCTGTCCAGATCACTCTGAGGTTATTCTCCTAAACTAGATGACATTTTTGTAAGGATTAAAGGAGATAATACATACAAAGCTCTTGGAATCCTCTCTGGCCATTTGTAAGTTCTCAGTATCATGAGTTCCAATTATTTCTGCTGGAGTATCCCTTCCTTGATAAAAGTGTGAATATTATATTCCACTAAAGCCACAATTTCCAAGGGCTTGGCTAAGAGCAACCACCCCTTTTGAACAGTGTAGCTTTTCTATTTACTATTCTGGATCCAAAATAATAAATACCAAACACAAATTTATAGCCCATCAGATCTATAAGTGAGACAGTCTCTGTGCATTATTTTGCTCTCATTTAATAGACTTTAGTAAAATTCAATTTCTGTTCCAGAATGACATCATAGACTGAGCCCACCAGGGAACATATTAAATTAATTGTATAACTATGAGATTATAAATGAAAACAAATTATTTTTTCTCATCGTTTTTATCTTATTCAGAATATGGAGGACATATGGTTAGTATTAATTCTCTTAAAGCTATCTGGCAAGTATCTAGAGTCTCAATATTTGACAATAAAATATCCAAATATATGGTACACTTTAGTAATCGTAGCAAAGAAAGGATTGGATGTAGGTCTGTGAGATGTGGGGATGCTAGTAAGCACCTATTTCATAGAACCCAGAATCTTTGTTTGGAAGAAACAAATAGGTTTGTTGTTGTTGTTGTTGTTGTTGTTTATTTTGTTTTGGTTTTGATTTTGATTTTGTTTTTTCCTAGCACAACAGGCTACCTTGAGCACTAAGGAGCAAGAAGCCTACAGGGACTTTAAAAAGAGGTCCTATTCACATGTATAAGGCTCTCTTGATAGGAATTACCTGACTGCACCTCATGCCCTAGACTCTGACAGACCAAACTAAGGAATGTGCTGGGTGATACAGCCTTGTATTTCCTTTCTACTATAGAAGGCGTTGTCACTTTCCTCTCTCCTGCCCTGGCATGATTGATGCACACGCTTGACTCTCCACTGAAAGCCTCAGGAATGGAGGAAGGACAACACTTCCTGCTTTTGTCCTTCCCAGCTCCTTTGAAGAAAATAAACTCTGTTTATTTTTTCCTGTTCTGGAGAAAGTCTCCTCTCCTTGACTAAGTCAGCTCTTTCATGAGAGCTCTGGCCCTTCTGTCTGGCCTGTCTTCCTGCATATAATTTCTTCTTATCTTTAGCTTCTTGGAGAGGCTTAAAGCTTACAGCCAGAGGAGCATGTGGTCAGCAGGTCTACAGGAAGTGTCAATATAGGACTGTCTCTCAGATGTGACCCTCTGTCATTTCAAATGCCTCAGCATCCATTTCCTGATCATTTTTCCTAACCTGACACCAGAGAGTATCCTGCTGAACTTATTATGTGTGCACCTTCCTGCCTTTCTCTTGAGTGATTATTTAGTGTCACAAGTTTTGTGGCATGGATAGGCAGCCTTTCTGTGCATTTCAAGCTTCACTGACAATCACATAAAAGGAATTTGTGTAGTAGCATCACAAGGATTTAGATATTCCTAGTATCCTTATCCAAATGACTGCTTCAAACAGTATCCTTGCAGAATCTCCAGTGGAACACACTTTGATGTCTTCACCCCTCGATGGGGTGAGTGTGTATTTGAGAGGTATCCACATAAAGAACATTTTTCCAGCAGATACTTCGGGATTGGAGTTGGGGATAGACTGGTCAAGGGAACTGCTATGTCTGCATCTCAACTCAGAATGAGTACTATTGCAGCTTGATTGGCTGTGGATCTGTCATATTAAAGATGTGGCCACAACTTCTTTTCTTATCCTTATCCTTTGAAACTCTTTTTATTTACTTTTTTCTTATACAAAGAATAAGATAAGGGAATCCTTCTATTGAGAAAAGTCCCCAAAATCCCAAGAGTTTCTGTCCCTATGGCTCTGATTAAACAATGACCAAAAGCAGCAGAGGAAGAAAGGGTTTGCTTTAACTTACAAGTTATAGCTGATCACTTAGGGAAGCCAAGGCAAGAGCCTGCAGTAGAGAGCACCGACGATCACAGCTTACAAGCTTGTCCAGCTACCTCTTTTTATATAGCACGCTCACAGTGGACCGAGCTTTCCTTCATCAAATAGCAGCCAAATTAATGGCATGCCAACAGCTAATCTGATGGAGTCCAACACTCTCTATTTCCAAGTAAGTCTAGGTGTGTGACAAAAACTAATAAGCATAATTGAGAGGGCAGGAGAGGGGAGGGAATCATGAGAGAGAGAGAGAGACAGAGACAGACAGAGAGACAGGGAGACACAGAGAGAGACTGAATTATTTTCTTCACATGAACATGTGCATGTATTATTCGCATGTCTTCCTTCATTTATTAGTGAGGAAAGAGCATTCTGCCCTTTCTTTGTTAATCTCTTTAACATTTCATTTTCTGACTTGCTGCCTCGTCTTTAAATTATCCTGAAAATCACAGCAACCCTGGTGGGTAAAACGAGCTGAGAAAATTTCAAATGTGTTTATAATTTCTACCTGCCACATTTGGCTGCTATTAAATGCTGGCCTGTGCACGTGGGATTAACTGTATTTCAAGCAAGTTTCTCCCACACTGCATGATTGAGAACCAAAACGTAGCCACATTTCTCCTGCTGATTTGACCTTCACTTAGGAGTACTGCTTTTGTGAAGCACAAACACTCTGCACAGATGTGGAGGAACCTTCAGCTGTGGTTTGGCTTAGTGTCTGAACTCTACCACAGCTACCTGTGCCTGTGACCTCGTGTGGCTCCAAGTCCTCCAGGCTTAGCTTGTTATTAGTTGGGAAAAAATAACAGCACCTTCAAATGTCAAATTATTTAACATCATAAATCATGGAAGAATTTTGGTATGAAATCTTAGATGAACCTCATTTAACTGATATATTATTTATTCCCCTTGGCTATTTGATTCAAATGATTCTATGCTTAATTAACCAAGGTACTTAAGAAAGAAAGGATATGATAGAGGGTGTTTGTGAATAAGGAACAGAAATTGAAGGATAATTTCAAAATAATTTTACAATAAATCAAAGTTTGGGTTAGCAGTTAAAATTACTATGCAAAAATCATACACTGCTGCACTCTATAGATTCTCAAAATAAAACTCTCTAAATGATTTAAGATGGAGTGCTGGGTGGTAGGTTCCACTTGAGCTTTCTGAAAAATTTCCATTCCTTCTACTACATTTCTGTTCAGCTAATGTGTGTGTGTGTGTGTGTGTGTGTGTGTGTGTGTGTGTGTGTAACTCACAGCATTGAATCATGGTTGTCTGTGTGAGGGAACTTAGCATTTGGAATGCCTTTGCTTGTAGAGAAGACATAGTGTTCTACTGGCTATGCCAGGGAAATCCCATCAAGCATCTGAGATATGAACTCCAGAACTGAATCAAATGCATTCCTATCTTCAAGGACTTTCTAGTCTATAAAGAAGAGTTACCAGTGAAACAAATGATACAAATCAAATATTACAGGATTCCAGGAATGTTCTAGATCAAGAAGAACTTCATGAGCATGATAGCATATGAGATGGGTCTTGATGAACATGCAGGATTTCTAAATGCAAAGCAAGACAACAGAAGGGTATACTGTCATCAGTCACTCAAAGACTGGGATGTACCAAATCTATCAAGCAGCTTTTAGACATCCCAACAAGATAGTTACTTGAGCATTGGTCTAAGTATGAGGAGTAGTGTCATTTGGGATAATTTTGAAAGGGAAAAGAGATGTTGGGATGCTTACTAAGAACCTCCTTGTAAAAGTACATTTCTCCATCAGACTGAGAGTTAAGGAGAAGTGGCCATTAAAATTCTCATTTAAGAGTCTTATGGACTAGATGCAAAGCCCCACTTTGTGCTCATACTCAACATTTTGGTACCTGTGTTTCCACATTTGTCAAGGGAGGATCAAAACACCATGTAGCTTGTAGGGTTGATGTAAGAATGACCCAAGCACAGCTGCTAACATGCACTGAGTGCCAAATAATGTCCACTCCCGTTGGTGTTTCCTGTGACTCTAGCAGAGCTCAGTGTAGGCTGTGTGAATAAAGGCTATATATTACTAAAGCTGTTCATATTTCAATATGCAGATCACATCTTATCTGTGATGGATACTTTTAAAACAAATCAAAACATACACAGGGATCTCCTTGTGTTTTGAACAGAAAGACTCATGAACTACAGCAGCAATACCATGGGACAGTGTGAATTGGGCAGCTATTTTGAATGTTAAATAACTTTCTCCATAGGTTATAAAGATACTTGTACAATCCAGTTGTAAAATCATGAAGATATGACAGTACCTGTATTTGGAAATGTTAGAGATAGTGTGAAAGTATTTCTAAATGCTTCAACAATAGCTACAGCAAGTTTGTTAGAACACTGGTTCCCAAGAGTGGTCTCAGGGGCCTGGGGTAACCATAATTACTCAGGGACTTGACAGACCTGCAGATGCTGTTTCTTCCAGACCTGCTGAGTCAGAGACTTCAGAGGTTGTACACAGAGCTTTGTTCAACACACCCTTCTGATAATTTCAATGTTTACTCAACTTGCAGAATGGTTGGAAAATAGCTTTGTGGTCAAGAACAAAGAACAGAAGTGGTTAGAAGAGCCCAGTGGCTGGAGCTGGTAAGCTTCAACAGCCACATTCCAGACCCTACTTCTGTATTCTATGACCAATTTCAAGTTCTCTGAAAAAATATTCTGTGAAAATTCCAAGCCCAATTGAGTTGTGCCTTTTTGGCCATGAGCCCCTCATTCTGGCAAAGGGCCAGTGGTTAGTGCAATCCAGTTCCCCAACTCAATTACACCTGATCCATTTAGGCAAACTCAATTGTACTTGACTTCAAGCCCAACTCGATTGTGTGTTTAAATTTCCACACTCAATTGGATTGTGCCCAGAATTTGTTACATGCCACCTTGTAACTTGTAGATTTAGACACAGCCGAAGGGAAATGTTTTGGAGACTATGGGCTTTTTGGCATCTGCTTGTTCTACTTAATTCCCCCTGTCTCTCTGTCTGCTTCATCAGATGCTATAAAGTAAGGAACTTCCCATTGTCCTGTTGTAGCCACCATATTCCACTGTTATTCTGTTAACAGTGGTCAGAGTCAAATGTTGCCAGGTTCTTCTTTTTTTATTCAAGAAACTAGGATAAAAGCCCACACAGGTTTGCAAAAGTAACAATGATTTTTTTTATTTAAAGTGAAGCAGTAGAAAAGATCAGATTGAATTTCAGGGGAGCAGGATCCACAGAAGTGGAAATACTAAAGACCCCCATTTATATATAGCGTGTGTGATTCGAGAGAAAGAAGAGTTTTGATTACTAAAGGGTATGGTGAGGTTGGGTCTCGGTTTTGATTGGTGGGTTAGGTTATATAATTGTTTTTCTGTTTCACACGTCCCTCCCTTCCCATAATGCATCTGATGTTAATCGTATGCATGCCCAATTATGCATAGACATATGATGGCGTCTTAGTTATGGTTTCATTGCTCTGAACAGATATCACGACCAAGGCAACACTTATAAAATGAAACATTTAATTTGGGGCTGGCCTACAATTTCAGAAGTTCAGTCCATTATCACTGACAGGAAGCATGATAGCATGCAGTTAGACATGTGCTGGATGAGCCAAGAGTTCCACATCTTGATCCGAAGGCAACAGAAGACTGTGTCACATGGCTTGAGCATACATAAAATGTCAAAGCCTGCCTCCACAGTGACAAACTTCCTCCAACATGGCCATACTCCCTAATAGTGCCACTCTCCATGGACTGAACACTTAAAAACATGTCTATGGGGCCATACCTATTCAAACTACCACAGATGATGTATTGGAGATTTCCCCTAGAAGTTCAGTTGAGGACACATCTTCCTGCACATACTCCACAGCTACTTCAGGCTAGATCATAACCCACCCACCCCAAACACTCACACCCTTTACTAAACTATGGGAACTTTTTTAAGTAAGATCTCCTTTTGCCGAGATCAATATTGTTCCTATTTTGACTCCACGCTGGGGTTCATCTCTGCCAGCCTTTTGAAGGGCTCAACAACCATGAGGCTAAGGGATTAATAGTCATTTGCTACTCTCTGGGAAGCACTTACACCTCAAAGAACGGTTCTAAACCCTGTCAGCAAAATCTAGGTTTGATAAAATTGATGATGATAATGTTCTGGTGGAGCCTCATTGAAACAGGGGGCGGAGTACTGGTCATTGTACCGGAGCCTTCAGCTTCCAGGTGTCAGAATGTAAATGCTTACTGGCTTTCATCACAAGGCTGCTTTTGCTGGAGATTGAAAGCAGTGAATGCACAAGTGCCTTGTGCTGTAAAGATCTCAAGGCTCTTCAGAGTGCTGGGGCCTCTAATTAACATGTTCTTCCAAAGCTAACAAGGAAGAGCTGTGAGTTTCAGTCCTGCCTTCATAGTGCAGATGTTATGTCTTGTTAGTGGCTACCGCCACTGTGATTAGGCTTCATGAGTCTAGAAAAGGAACAGATATTTCCTAAAATACATATTTAAACAGCTCCAAAAAGATGTAATATATTGACCAATAACCCCCTATGTCCCCTTGGCCATCTAGTTAGCCAAATGTTACCAGTAATTTATACCAGCTGTTGCTATGGAGCAGCTGCATGAGAAGTTGGACACAGAACTCTGGGGATGATCTTGATTTCCTTAATTGCCTCCACGTCTGTGATCAGTGTGCTCAGGAAGGTAGATCTGGTGTGAGATAAGAAAATGTGTTCGTTGTGTAGAGGATATTTGACAATTAGGGGAAGAAAGTGTGGTCTTAATTGATGGTGGCTGACTTTTCCAGCTGTTGCTGAATAAACAGCGCATCTGTGAAGCTGCCTCTGCAGTCCGTTTCATCTGGAGAGTGTACTTAGAGGTTTCTCAGCATGCTTCATCAGCTGCGTTTCCCAGGAGATGATGGCGTCTTTATCAGTAGAGAATTCCAACTTAAGATCCCTGGCCTCCTTTTCCTAAGGTCTGATAAAACAAAGATAGACACTTAAGTAACAATCTGTTGCCACTTACCTCTTCCTGTGCCCCGTCCCTGAAGATTCTCTGGGCAATGACTTTTAAATATGTTCTCATTATTTTTAATGAGCGTGCAGACACGGGACGCATAATGCAACAGTAGATAGGTGCCCTTTCTCTGAACTTGTCACATATAATAAAACATCGCAGAGGTTAAGATGCATTTTCCTTTAAGATATTATAATTATTTAAATCAAGACACGCAAGTACAATTCATATACCATTCAGCTATTGTTGCTGCCTCAAGTGAGGCTCTACTGAATTTCTAGTTCTTTTTGAAAAAGAGTATTTCATTACAAATGTTAAAAAAAAAAAAGAAGACAAAAGAACACTTAATACTGTTATGTCTCTTTAAGTTTACCCTTCTTTAAAATCTGCCCTGGATGGCAGGATATTCAATTATAAAGGAGTTCAATTATGTTTCCTGGCCACTTATTGAGTTATATGAAGGACTTTTATCACCTAGTCTTTCGGTAATTAATTCTTTACATTTCTTAGGGGCTTAGGGCCTGAGGAAGGATTGCTTAAGAACTTGAGATGTTATTTCAATTTTCTGATAGTTTTTTTTTTCTTTCCCTCCTTTGCCTTTCTCTCTCTTTTTCTTTCTTTTTTGCTTTTGGATGCAAATACCATTCTGTATATTATCTCTCAGTTACTGAATATATTCATTCCCAGGATGGAGGATGTAGCTACATGCTCTATTGGTTGGGCACAACTCCCTGGGTTAAACCCCCAGTACCACAGAAGCACAAAAGTAGAGTATATTATATTACAATGCCAGGGGATGGCAAAGGAAACAATGGTAGCAGAAGAGAAAAGATCCTCACCTCCCAGAACAGCCCCACTGCTGAGGATTCATTCTCTGGCTATGGGTGCTTCCATGGGCAGGTATTTGTTGAGTATTGGCACTGGATAGTTTTATGTCAACTTGACACAAGCTAGAGTCATTTCAGAGGTTGGGGCAGGGCATTCAATTGAGAAAATACTTCTATAAGATCCAGCTGTAAAGCATTTTCTTAACTAGGGATTGATGGGGGAAAGTCCAGCTCATTGCGAGTGGAGTCATCCCTGGACTGGTGGTCCTGGATTCTACAAGAAAACAGGCTGAGCAAGTTGTAGGGAGTAACCAGCATCCCTTCATGGTCTCTGCATCAGCTCCTGACTGCAGGACTCTGCCCTGTTTGAGTTCTTGTCTTGACTTCCTGGAGTGATAGACTGCTATGTGGAAGCCAAATAAATCCTTTTCTTCTCATCTTGCTTTTGGTCATGATGCTTCTTCACAGCATCAGAAACCCTCACCAAAACAGTAACTATGGGAGCCAGTGGTTCTGGATCTTGGGATTGTCTGCCTTTGCATTCCTGGATGACTTACTCAACTTCAGCCTGACCTGAAGGCAACCCTCTTGTTTGCCCCCCTTTCCAGTAGCTGTGCTTTTTACCTATAGATCTTTGACTTTTCACTGGAGAAAGAACATAAATGCACTTAATTTAACATGGAAAGAAAACAGGCCCAAATGGCCAAACAGAAAAACATCCAATCATGATATCTAATTGATAGTTACTTTTACTCCACACTTTGCTTCCATGATGTTCCAAGAGAAGTTGACATTCATGAAGACTGTCTTCTTGAGCCTCCATTTTCTTCTAGAGATAATGGGACTATACTTGTGCAATGTCATTGTCTAAACTACCATGATTCCGTGTTAACCTGATATAGTGTTTACTGAACAATTGTTTCTGCTACACACTGTGCCATGCACTGGATATTCTAAAACATGATACCCTGAACTCCATTAGCTGACACATGCTAGTTTCTGTTGGAGAAGGGAATCCAAGCAGGCTGTCATCTATGGGAAAAGCTCACACAAGGGAAATAGTTGCATCAATTCAGAATAGAATTTGAGATATCAACAGCAAAGGAGAAGGTTCTAGAAAAAAAGGAGGCAAAGCCCTTTTAAAAGTCAAGAAATTGCCATAGTCAAAGAATTTTCAAATATTGAAAAACTGAATTTATGAGACAGGACTCTGGATAGATCTGAAGAATAAGGAGAGAAAAGACTTTGGCGAAGCAGAAGCGCACAAGGCATGAACAATGGAGGAGAACTTAAACATGAAGCAGAGCACGGAGAAACAACTTCAGGAATAAACTTAGCCGTTAAAATACTTTTCCTAAAACTACACAGAAAGCCAATGCAATGTGAATTTAAGCTCTAAAAGTTGCCCCTCTCCTGCATGTTTATATTTAGAGTTATCTTATCATTTGGCAAACCACCCCAAACATAAAGTCTCACAGTAATGATTGATTTCTTCTCATGGCTCTGTGGGCCACACAAGTGGTGCTTTTGTTATGAAGACTTAGTCATGCCACTACATTCAGTTGTGGTATCTACCTCGCTGGAAAGCCCTTCCTGATGACGTCCTTTTCGTGTCTGTTCCTGGATGGGAGCTCTTCAGTATTACTAATCTTGTTTCTTCTTTCGAAGTGTTCTCATCTTCCAAAGACTAGGCAGATCTTCATGTAGCAATCTCAGGACCCTGACCATAAAAGATACAGCATTAATAAGAACTAGAGTGGTATGAGAGTTGATATTGATTACCAACTTGACAGGATCCTCAGCACACTACCAGGGAGTATTGTGATTATGTTAATTAAGGCTTACTTTAAATGTGAAAGCATCATTCTATGGACTGGGGTCCTGTGCTAAGTGAAAAGGAGAAAGTGAGCTGATCACCAGCACTCATCCCTCTCCATTCCTTTTGAGTGCAATGTGACCAGACACACCAAGCTCCTACCACCTCTAACTTCCATACATGATGAATTAGACTCTCACACTATGAGCCAAGATAAGCTGTTTCTCCTGAGAGGCGTTTTATGGGGGGGTGGGGGGGGGTGGAGGGTGTGGGAAGGAGGGAGTACAAGAAATGAAGTGAGATTCTGCCCAGTGGGGTTTCTGGCTTACTCTTAGAGCAAGTCTCAAGACCAGAAAAGGGGGCCAGGCATAGAGAAACAGATTCTCAGTATGAATGGAAATGGCCCCAAAGTCATATTTCAAAGAGATATTTCACTGAGGGGTAATATGGCTATAGTCTACTACATCCTGGCCCAGGAATACCCCTACATGCTTGGATTTGAATTGTTTATTTAGATCTATCATCTTAATTCCATTCAAAAATTATTTGGTGCATACACTACTAGGAGATACAAAGTTGATAAAGCATACTTCTTTCTCCTAAATTGTTCAGCAACATTTTAACTATATGGATTCTTGACATAGGCAAATACCCTCTCACAGTGTCAATCACCACTGTCCCTAAAGAGACATACACATGCCATTTCTCCAACCTTTGATATTTACTCTTTGAGACAGTCACACTTTGAACTGGGGTGAAGCCATAAAAGTTCAATTGTGTCCATTAATTATAAGCAAATAATACTAACATCATTAAATAAAAATGATATGACAATAAACAAACAATATCTCCTGAGATTCTTCCTCCTTGCGAACATTGCTCTTTGAATTTCTGTGCAGAATATCTTGGCCTACCCTCAGTTCAGACAGGACCTGAATTATGAATGATCTGTAGATATGAATGGGCAGCAGGAATCCTTCTCTGCCTGTATTTTTCTTTCACACTTCCACATGCCTAGGGAGCATTTGACCCACAGACTGCCATCTCCTAAGTAAGTGGAGAGCTAGCAAATTGCCAGCAGTTAGTTATCTTTCTCATGTCTATATGTCTTTGACCTTCTGCCATGACAGCACTAGTTGCCATAGTAATAGGTACAGAGGGAGCCCCTCCTTTAGTCCTCCCCTGAAGTCAGAGCCTCCATGGCCACCATAAAGAGCTTCGCTTCCACAGCCAGCATGCAATGACAAGTGGTCCTTTTTTCACCTTGTTTTCCTTCTTTTCTGAGCAGGAATGTTGGTGGATTTCTGTAGATATTATTCAGTACAATTCCTCTATTAGAATGTAAATTATCTCATGTTGGCCGGTATATTTAAAGTACAATAGAGTCCTGTAGTCCATATTAAATTTACTATTATTTCTCTTGAAGAAAAAGAATTCTTCAAGTTGCAAGGACCAAGTTTACAAGAAAACTAAGTGTTTAGTGTGCTTTCTAATGACAAATCACTGTGCCACATCCACAGCACCAATTGTTTAATGCTTGTTTCCTTTCCACATAAAGAAAATGACTAGATTATAAATATTTTCATTAAGGTTTAAGTCATCTTTAATACTAAAAAGCTCTGTTTTCTGGATTGTTCTATTAGAATACTGGGTGATTGAGAATTTGGCAGATATTTTCAGTGTAATCATAAACATAGGACCCCTCAGCTCCTCTTCATACTAGACAAGCTGTAAATAAATTATATAAATAAATATTAATGCAATTATTAACTGGATAATTTTATGTGCTGTGTAGGCATGCAAAGAAATTAAACAAAGATGAAGGCTGTTGATTTGTTGGTGCAGGCTTGCTCTACATAACGGTGACTTACTCTCTATGTCATGGAGATGCAAGGACTCTAGATCGAGCCTTGTCTCCAGCTGCATAACAGAGTGTGATTGTAAATAAATAAGTAATTTTTCACACTGGCAAAGTTAATAACATGTCACTATTATTTGTGCACTCCTGCAACAGACACCAAGTACTGTTTATCCTGGTTGAGAGGAAAATAAAGACAAAAAGCTGCCTCTCTCTAGTGGCTAGGCTGAAGCTCAAATCCCTGCCTTCACTCCCACCAAGAAATAATCTCCTCTTTAACCTATAGAGTTCCTTGAAGAAAAGAATCACTCTCACATGTAAATGCTTCTTTTCCTTCTTAAACCTTTGAAATATAACCCAAAGATTGTGTTGCATCTTCTCTCAGCTCTCAATGGCTCTCAGGGGAGTTAGCCACTCTTATCAGGAACTCCCAGCCAGGCAGGGGGCAGCCAGCACATGGAGAGGCCAGGGCAGAGAGATGGTCAAGGTCATTGGGCAGGTAGTGAAAGGCCCCTTGCTGTGTTAAACAAATGCAGCTTCCTTCCTGGCTTCCTAGTGGAAAGATTTTGTTTTTCAGTTCACTGCTGGTCTGAGAACAATCGGGATGCATAAGGCCATTCTCCTCCAGAGGAGATGTGCATTTGATTATCATAAATCTGAGAATCAGAAGTGCTGTGGTCAATGAGAACAGACGTTCTTGGGTGAAATAAGAGGTTTAATTGAAAGTGCTGTCCCAGGAGAGACAGATGATTGAGTGCAGTATTGAGTAAATGTTAATTACCACTGTTCAAAGAATAAAGAAAATAAAAGAAAGATCATTTATTTTAAGTTTTCCTTTCTGTTTCTTTTCAAGAGAACAGGGCAGATTATTCTAGTGAGATTGCTCATGTGCAATGTGGAAGCACTGGAAGACTTCCTTAGGAAGTTAAGGCTGAATTTTCATACAGTTGTATACTATTAAATGAAAGCTTAAGATGTGTGTGTGTGTCTGTATGTGTGTGTGTATGTGTGTGTACAATATACACCTATATTTATATATGTAAGTAGAAGTGTCTCACAGTATAAGAAATTACTAAATAATGTATAAATTACTCTTTGGATATACCTCTCAGATTTATTTTATTCCATATTTTTACTGTGTAAGTTCTTTCTCCTCCCACTTATAGGAAAAAAACTGAGGAGACATATAAACATCCATCACTTTCAGTAGTCACTACTTTATATGTACTACTAAGATATTAGAGTCTTTCCATGTCACTCATATTCATTTAGCAACTGCCCTCCTTTTAATATTGCTAAAATTCTGGGACCCAGAGCCTAAAGAGAAGAGGCCGGGATCGAGGGCAACTTTAACAAGAAAACAACTAATCAGGTGTGTCTTTCCTGTTTTATTTTAACTTTTAACATATTTGAATTATGATTCAGAGCCTTCTTTCAAGCTCCATAACTATAAAAATTGTTCTGGAGTACCTGTACCTGTGACTAATGGTTTAAATGACAAGGACCGGGGGGTACTGAACATATGAAGAGTGTTGATTTAGTTCTCCCATCTAAGCTGGTACTCCAGTAGGTAAAAATAAATATGTCAAAGCAACTTTGTTTGTTTTTCATTTTTACTTACAGGGAATGTTCACTGGCCAAATTCAAACTTTTGAAACCAACTATCAAGGTGTTGATGTAGATATAGTCATGTTTGATTATAAAAGTTTACCTTTATGGGCTTAATTTAAGGAGAGTAGCTGCCAAATGATATCAGTTGTCACAGTAGTGTATATATGAATAGCAGATTTGCTTCATCCCATATCAAACATAGGCGTGGCTGTGATCAATCAGATGAGGAAAAAAAAAAAAAAAACATGTCACCATCTTCGAATCTTCTACAGGCTGTTTCCTTGCATAGATCAGCCATTTCTTGGCATCAAAGGGTAAGCAGTCACGATTATGCTAAGCATTATCATAGCGACAGGAAGGACGGTCACTCCTGCTGCAGACATCCCAAAAACCTTACTAATGTTCCAAGATACCAGCAGGCCATGAGGATAGTGCTAATAGTAATTCCTGTACAAATAGACT
Organism: Montemys delectorum; assembly: GCA_019843815.1. NCBI lineage: Eukaryota > Metazoa > Chordata > Mammalia > Rodentia > Muridae > Montemys > Montemys delectorum. The sequence goes on along the minus strand of JADRCD010222615.1, from coordinate 2,527 downwards.
ACCAGCCTCTAAAATAGTTTTAATTTCATTGCTAGAACTTAATTAACAAACATTTTAAAAATTCTTTTTAACAAAATGTAGCTTGGTATATAGAAAAAGAAATCAAGGCATATCTATCAGCAGTGTTGCATTCTATCTGCTGTCTTTAGGCATGTATTTGATAGATATTAGTGGCATAAACACAAGTGGTCCTTGTGGCCCTTCCTATTCTTAAAGATTTATATGAAGATTTAGATGTTGTGTGATTATATGTTACTCCAGTTACATATAAAATACTCTAACAACTTAGGTGAGCATTTAACCACAAAGAGACTGCAGTTTAGATGGGCTTTGGTGGGTCTCAATATGTAGCCAGTTCTCAAAATTCAGTGAGGGGAGAACATGTATTTTAGGCAGAGACAGTCTACTGTAAAACATAAGAGAAGGTATTTGGAACATGTGGATGATTTCTATTCTAAAAGATATGCCAGAAAATTCAGTTTAGAAATGTTAAAAGAATGCATACCATGTGTGATCTTTTGTGATTGGGATACCTCACTCAGGATGATACTCTCCAGATCCATCCATTTCCCTAAGAATTTCATAAATTCATTGTTTTTAATAGCTGAGTGGTACTCCATTGTGTAGCTGTACCACACTTTCTGTATCCATTCCTCTGTTGAGGGACATCTGGGTTGTTTCCAGTTTCTGTCTATTATAAATAAGGCTGCTATGAACATGGTTGAGCATGTGTCCTTATTACATGTTGGAGCATCTTCTGGGTATATGCACAGGAGTGGTATGTTTGGAATACAGGAAGAACAACCCACAAACTACAAGAAACTTAAGAGGAAGGAAGACTAAAAGGTAGACATTTCATTCCTTCCTAAAAAGGGGAACCAAATACCCACAGAAGGAGTGGCAGAGATTAACTATAGAGCAGAGACTGAAGGAAGGACAAGCATATAGCTATCTCCTGAGAGGCTCTGATAATACTTGACTAATACAGATGTAGAGGCTCACAGCCATTCATTGAACTGAGTACATGGTCTCCAATGAAGGAGTTAGAGAAAGGTTCTATGGAGCTGAAGGGTTTGCAGCCCCTTAGGACAAACAACAATTACCAACTAGTACCCTCAGAGCTCCCAGGGACCCAGCCACCAATCAAGGACTATACATGGTGGGACTGAATGTTCTGACAGCATGTGTATAGTAGAGGATTGCAAATTCGATCATCTATAGGAGGAATGGACCTCGGCCTTGTGAAGGTTTTGTGCCCCAGTGTAGGGGAATGCCAGGGCCAATAAGTGGGAGAGGGTGGGGTGGCAGGCATGGGGAGGGGGGAGGCAAAAGGGGTTTGTTCTCGTTGTTTTTGTTTGTTTGTTTGTTTGTTTTTGTAGGGGAACCCGGGAAAGGAGAAATTTACATGTAAATAAAGAAAATATCTAAAAAGAAAAAAAAAGAAATGTTAAAAGAGCTGTTTTTATAGATAAGATACAAGGTATGGCTGTCACATTCTGTGCCCTTTGATACCATTATTTCCAAGGGGCAGTGTGGCAGAGAAATGTCAACAGTATTGATGAAGTCCCACAACAAATATGTATTAGATGCATGCCCTCCAAGGTACTAAATGGATTCAACATTTGAATGAAATATAATCTCTGTCTTTAGCTCACAATGGCATGGCACAGTTAAAATGAGTAACATGGCGAGTCATTATTAGAGTAGGGAAGAAGCTGGTGAGAATAGTAGGAATGATAAAAAGAAAGCTAAATTGGAATGGGGAGTAGGGGATTCATCTATGATGAGATTGGGGAGTTTGTCAAAGATCTAGTGGAGAAGTTGAGACACAAAGTACTTGGAAATAAGCATAAAATTCCTCTATTCTATCACATTTTCAGAGCCAAGTTTTTTTTTTTAATTGAAAATACTTTCTGTGATAAGCACAGACATACATGAACATACATGAGAATTTTTTCTTGTGTATGATTTTATGATATATCCTAAAACCTATAGGTCTAGTCCATCAAGAAAACACTTCACTAAAAACATACATTCACTAATTATGCTTAGATAAAGCTCCCTTTAAAGTGTATCTGAAGTTAAAATAGCATTCTTTGAATTACTTTTAGAAGCTGAACTCCTCAGGCTTGAACTCAATTGAGATAATTCGTATGTAGTCTGTGAGCAGTCTACGTACTTATATTGGAAAATGGAGTTACATTAGTTCATGAAGGAAAGGAGTCCTGTCCCACCTCCATTTAGCAAAATATTGATTGGAAATGTTCTGAAGTTTTAAAATGTTCACATTTACATGCTGATTTTACCAGAATAAAAGCAATAAAAATGTATTTCCTCACCCTTGTCTTGCTTTCATAGACATATTATAGCAAGGAAGAGGAGACTTTAGAAGTTGAGTACCAAGGAAAAGCAATAAAAAGGAAAAAGCAGTGCCATTAGTTTAAGCCATCTAAAAGAGCTGCATCCCTCTGACCAGTTCTCCCTTCAGGAACACAAAGGTCATGAAGGAGATCAACCCGATTTCTTC
>JADRCD010222614.1:10440-28660 GCA_019843815.1 Montemys delectorum | reverse complement strand
ACACCACCTGCACACCACCTGCACACCACCTGCACACCACCTGCACACCACCTGTATACCTCCTTTGTGCCAGGTGCCTAAGAAAGCCAGAAGAGGGTATCAGTTACCCTGGAACCGGAGTTATAGGTGGTCGTGGGTGCTGGGACTCAAACCCGAGAGCTCTGTAAGAGCAACAAATACTCCGAACTGCTCCATTCTGCCATGCCCCACTGCCTTATTTCACTCTCTTCCACTTGAGTGTGATTCTCACACTTTTACAATGGGAAGCCCTTGTAAATTTAACACAGTCTTCTTTTTGAGACAGTGTCTTACTATGTAGGTTAAACTGACCTCAGATTCACCTGCCTTGGTCTCCTGAGTGCTGGAACTCAAGGTGTGTGCCACCATTTTTTTTAATTAAAAAAAATTTTTTAATTAAACTAAAATTGCATCATTTCTCTTTCCTTTTCTTCTCTCCAACCCCACCCTGATCCACTCTACTTTTACCCCTCTCAAATGTATGACCCTTCTTTCTTTAATATAATCATATTTTTATAATCTCAGCTTTTAAAGTTTTTTATTGTGGTTAATGATGTACGACATAAAAATCTACCTAATTAATCATCTTTAAGTGCACTATCAGAAGCATTTGGAACATCCATATTGTCAGGTTACCATCTGTCACCAACATCCTCTTCCAGGATGTTCATACTCCTTAACCAAACCTCTATGTATTAATTATATCTCTCAGATACCCTTGGCCCAGGGAACCAGCATTTTACTTCCCCTTTCTGTGTATTTGATTTCCCTCTATACTTCATATGAGTGGAATCCTGAGCATTCATCCTTTTATGACTGGTTACTTTCCATAATAACCTCAATATTGACCCATGATGTAGTATATGTCAGGATTTTCTTCATTTTCAAGATTGTATCATATTCTAGTGCATCGATATACCACAGTTTCCTTATCTGTTCACTCGTTCACTGGTTGAAGACACCCTTAGTTTGCATCTACTTTTGAGCAATTGTACTGACTCTGCTAGGAACAAAGATACAAAATATCTTCTTAAGACCTTGACTTCCATTCTTTAGAAATACACCAAGAAGCAAAGTTGCCAGATCATGTGGTCATGCTTCCTTTCAGTTTCTTGAGGACTTGCCACATTATTTCCAGAGTAGCTTTCTGATACAAGGCATCCTGAGGCTTAGGAGATGGTTCTGTGGGAAAAACACTTGCTGTGAAGCATGAGATCCTAACTTTGGATCCTAGCTCCTACTCAAAAATCTATGTGTGTCAGTGCTTTTCTGTAGCAACAGAAGGTTCCCAAAGATGCACTAGCCAACCAACCTAGCCATCTGATGGGCTCCGAGTTCAGGGAAAGATGCTGACTCAAAAAATAAGATGGCAAAAAAAATTGATTGAAGAAAATATCTAGTGTCAACTTCTAGCCTCTAAGTGCACATGAATAGGTGTGTGGATACGTCCACAGGCACACAGATACAGACCCACATAGACAGAGACATTCTCTCTCTCTCTCTCTCTCTCTCTCTCTCTCTCTCTCTCTCTCTCTCTCTTTCTTTCTTTCTTGCACTCACATGCTGTAAAAGCCAGCGTACCCTATGCTAGGTCAGCAACCTCACAGTCCCTCTGTGCTTCTATGGCTGTATATACGGCATATACACTTCTCTTAGAACAGGGCTCCTCCCCTGAAACCTCCTTCTTAATTAGAGTTACTTTTGCTCTGATGAAACACCATAACCAAACCAAAAGCAAGCTGAAGAAGAAAGGGTTTATTTTGCTTCCACTTCTTGATCACAGTTCATCATCAAAGGCAATCTGGGCAAGAGCTCACACAGGACAGGAACACAGAGGCAGGAGCTGATGGAGAGCCTATGAAGGAATGCTGCTTACTGGCTTACTCCACACTGCTTGCTCAGCCTGTTTTCTTTACAGACCCAATGACAATGATTTGGCCCCTCCCCCATCAGTCTCTAATTAATAAAATCCTGTTTAGGCTAGCCTGTCTAAAACTCACTCTAATAGAGGCATTTTCTCAATTGAGATTCCCTCGTGTAGGTGACTATAGCTGCATCAAGTTGACATAAAACTAGCCAACAGTTTTAGACTGTCTAACTTTGAAAGATCTTAGTAAAGCTTCTCAAAATCCACCCACACTCTCTCCTTCCCATTCCCTTCCCCCTCAGTGACCATTCATTCTTGCACAAGTGTATGAAGGCTGTGGAAAGCCCCTGAAAGAGAACTCTCCATTAAAAGGCAAAGAAGTTAAGAATTGGATGTAGACATCTGGAAATTTCATCTTGAGCAGTAGTCAGCCTGTTCAGACCTGTGTTGCCTACATTCATGCAGCTAGTCCAAGTACTTCTATGCTGCATTGGTTCAACTGCAGGGTGTGTGATCCAAGCAGAGTGACTCTTTCCTGACATTGTGCATCCTTAGAGTTCACAATACATAAAATACTTTATTAGGAACAACTGATTTGCTTTGCAAGTGGACCCTTGACCTTTCCATCTCTAGGAGGATCTTCTTATTGCAACGCCACACTCACCAAAGCCCAGGACCTCTGGAGTGCAGGGGTGTTGTTGATCTCTAGTCAACAATGGCCAGGGGGTGCCCAAGAGAAACTTGGTCTTGACACTGCTGCATGCTGCTTGTTTTCAATCCCCCTCAAATATATGAAGCCATCCTAAGGATGGACCAGCCATCAGTAACTTTCCATCCAAGAAACCCTCTTAGTAGCATCTGAACCATAGCAAAGATAACTCAATTTGGCTCACCGGTACTGCTAAGTCCATATACATCTGCACAGGCAACCTCCTCACATCCTTTCTCTGGAGTGAACTTATTCTAGCCAACCCATTTTATCATTTAGTACACTTTGTACTGTCAATAAATTTCCCTCAGGTACTATCCATATACTGATGGTGACCCAACACAGCCACCCTGATGCGGACAAAAAGAATAACTGGTCCTTACTTTAATACAACTAAAAGTAACGACACAAACCAAAGAGTTTAGGATTTGTTCCAAGTTATAGATTCATCACAGACACCTCTTAGTTTCCTCATTTACATCTAAGCACAAACAGATGCCAAGAACCCCAACAATGCCCAAGGGCTTGCACAGAACACCATACATGCTTTGGGGTTCAACAAAGAGAATTCAAATCTAGCTCCTCAACCTCTTAATAGAACCATCAGTGAAGTACATGTCATTTCTTGAGCCTTGGTTTTCTCCTTTGTAAAGGAACTGACATGATATAAAGGTTCTGGTTCTACTGTGCTTCTGACAACTGGGGACACAGAACTTATGAGTTGCCATGCAGTCTCTGTCCAATCTGAGGCAGGAAGTCATTCAGTACTGCACCCTTTGTCTAATGTCAACACTGGCCCAACCTAGTTTGGCTTTGTGTGTTTATCTTCTCATCCCGTTACTGGAAACCTATCTCTTTCAATGGATGATGTTGAAGGAAAATAGGGAAAAATTCAAGTTACCTGTAAAGCTCCATAAACCTTCTCACGCTTATGATAGTGTGATTCCAGGGGGTTCAGTCTAAGAATGTGTTCCATGAGATAGGGAAACTGAGTCCACAGTGCAGACGCAGACACAGATTATGCTACCATCAAACAGCTGAAACTTAGACCTGAAGGATCAAAGCTTACATTAACTTAGACATTGTTTAGTTCAAACCACATATTTCCTGTAACAGAGACCATGCCTGCCTTTCCAAGAGTCCAGTGGGTGGAGGTATGGGTTGAATTCAGAATCCACACTCAGCATACTAAGAACAAGGAAACCAGGAAGTCAATGATATATAGTTTTTAAAATGAATGTAAGACTCAGACTCCTCTCCCCCATTTACTCTTGTTATAATCTAAATTTTATGGAGGCATGACTACCAGGAGGCCGATCTCTGCTCCACTGCACAGCCTTTGGTATCCTTGTACCTCTAAGGGTTTCGGTGCTATTCTTCAAAACATTGGGTATGATGAAGAAAGAAAACTGATGGGAGTGGTGTAAATAATGGCAAAAGAGTCAGAAGAAAGTTCCGAAGTATTGCCCACATGTCAGTACAATAAGAAAGGTCCCTGAGTCAAACCAACACCCCCTAGTCTTGCAAATCTTTCCAAGAAGCAAGGTCTCAGAATCCAGGCTGAGGGGGCACACAGACACAGCACATACTCACACATACTCCTTCACACTTACACATACACTCATAAAATCACTCATGTACACACAGCATGTATTCTCTCATAAAATCACTCATGTACACACAGCATGTATTCTCTCACATTCTTCCACACTTGTTCACATTCACCCCTCTACATGCAAGCACACACATGGGCACACTCATCCATGCACAAACACTCACGCACATAAACACACATACATGTGCACACTCTTTCACACTCACCTTCAGGGAGACCTGTGCTTTCTTGCTCCAGAAAGCATCTGCACCTTCAATCAAACCACTCAAGAACCGAGCTGTAAGGTAGAGGGAAACAGAGGAACCTGAAGGACCTTCACTGTTGCCTTAGAGAATGGTCTGCATCAAATAAAGCCCCTCCATCCACGAAGAGTGACCTTAACTTAGAGAACCAGAAAGGCAGGTGCAGCAAACAGCCCCAGGACTAAATCCAAGAGCAGAAGTGAATTTAGACCTCTCTGGAGCACTGGTCAGGGCACAAGTCTCAGCCAGGGTGGATCTGCCTCTCCCTCCCGATGTCCTCTGAGGTCCTGTGACTCCCAGCTCTCCACACCTGCTGCCCCTTAAGAGCAGATCGACAGAAGTTAAGAGAGCAAGGTCAGCTCACAGGCCATGTATTCTTTCACCCCACGCCCCGCCTCGAGCAGCCCTTCCTGGGTGCAGAGGGTAATAAGGATCTAGTGCTGCTGTATTTGACCCTGTGAAAACTCGAGGGCTTTCATTTATGTGCCCTGAATAGTTGGCAGGTCTGACTTACATGTTGGTAGCCTGTGAGCCACCATGTGCCAGCAAATATTTAATCCCAGACAAATCAATAATACTTAACTGGCTCTTTTGTTTTGGAAAGAAAAAAATCCCTTTTGCTCTAAAGATTTGTGCATAATATAGCAAAACAGCCCAGGACACAGTCTCCCTTAAAGCCGTGTAGTTTCCTAAGCCCCACCCTCAGATGTTTTTAAAGGGACTGTCTTTGCACACTTGCTTGTTCTGCTGAGTGTGACATCATCATCACCTGATGTTACAGAACAATGCTTTAAAGTTGGATCCACTTTCTCCAAAAAGAAAGATTTAAAGGCGCAAACCTCAGGAAATCAGTGAGTTCACAGCACTTAATATTTTTCTTGTCTTGCATCTAGTTACCTAGTTACCGTGAGGGTCTTGATTTAATTGTTCATAACTCTCTCTGCCTTTGACTGGATATCACCCTCCAAAACTACACTTTATCCCTACACAGATTCTTAAAAAGATACAATACTTACTTAGAAACAGAGAGTTGAATATTTAAAAAAAAAGAGAGAGAGAGAGACCTTTTTTCACATTAAACAGGAAAAGAAGTCTCTCTCTTTCTCTCTCTCTCTCTCTGTCTCTCTCTCTCTCTCTCTGTCTCCCCCCACCTACCCTGAGGATTCTCAATGAAACCTCCAAACCTACCAAAAGTTTCAGAAACAACGACAGAAATAAACTAATTCCCTTTTATCTTTGGCAGCACAAAAGCTAAGTTCATCAAAGCCACCCTCGCCAGGAATTAACGCCACACAGCCTACATCCACATTTTACTATGACTGCTACATCACTTCACCACAATATTTACAATACATGAAAAAGATATAATTTTTGGTAGAGAAGAAAGAAGAAAAGAGAGAAAAGAGAGGAAAAAAAGGAGTTTCTTTCAAATGCAAATTAATCCAAAGACATATCTTTCCCCGTGTTTGGGAAATCACTCTAACATAAGAAAACCGTAGTTCGCATGTGAAAAAATATTGGTGTATGTACACCCACCAGTTGAAAAGACAATTAAATTGCTGTCAGTTCCCTGAACCACTAAGAAAAGATGCCTCCTGACTCCGGAAGCCTTGCGAGTATTTGATTAGCTTCTACTGACCTACGAAGTCTTCTGGTCCCAGGGAGCCAACAACATTCTTCTCTTCTCCAGTGAGATGCTGATGTGAACATCAGAGGGCATTGTATTACTGAACTGATCAGAAAATAACATTGTTACTGATCTTCTGGGAGGGAAAGAGAAAGGGAGAGAGAGAGAGAGAGAGAGAGAGAGAGAGAGAGAGAGAGAGAGAGAGAGAGAGAGAGAGAAAGAGAAAGAGAGAAAGCCAGGCAAAGCACAGTGTAATGGAGCATTCTTGGTAGGGAAAAAAGTAAAGGCAGCCCTGCTGGACCGAGTTCAAACATAGCTGACAGACTCTGGGAGATTTTACACTGAGCATGCTTGCCTGCGCTGCTTGCATGAGACACTCTTAATGAATATTACTTCCTTCCCACTGGCTAGCCCTGGAAGTCCACACCCTCCCCTCTTTCAGAAGTCAGGAACTTAGCCATCAGCCAAAGCCCAGAAAACAGGCTTCCAGGGAGGCCTTGTCTCCCTGATCCATAAACTTTCAGGTTATGACCTGTGGGTCAGCATGACAAATAGAACATGGGGTGAGTTTTCTCTGCCCCTGATTATGTTCCCGGCTTTGTGCCTCCCTGTCCGAAATGGCAGCTACCCCAGAGAGAAGAAAAACAGACGGCTGGCTTTTTCTCTAAAGAAAGAGCTGTCCCAAATGCCTGCATAAAGGCCTTTCTCCAGCCAGCTTTGGGAGCCAGGTCAGAAGGGAGATTTTCTTGTGACTTAAAATTCACTATAATTATTTTTAACCTCTGGCTACAATGAACTAAAATCCCTACCAGTTTTGAAAGCTTACCCGTCACCTCTCTCTAAAATGCTGGGTAGCTAAAATCTAATCTAAGAATATGCTTAGAATCCATTTTAGCCTGATACGTCTCCCATGCACATTGCACTTGGGGACATTCAGTCCACACTGTAAGGTAGATTTTTCTCATTGTTGTTGCTGCGGTGGCGGCTGCCACTGTTGCTTTCCATACAGTATTTTCCTTTTCCTTAAGATTGAAATTTTAAAAATTTAAAAATAGGCTGTTTTTCTGACAGTCTTGAAAGACAAGATTCTTACTCAGGGAAGAGGGGACGTGGGGAGGGAAACATCAGACAGCATGCACAACAAAAACAAAGGACATTTTCCTTTTTTGAGGAATGATATTGAAATCTATTTTATTATTCATCTGATATCTTCAGATTCCCATTTATAAGTGTCAAACGACAGTTAAATAGCATTAAATACTCATTTAAATTAAAGTGCTTACTTATCCAACAAGTGCGAGCAAACACAGAGTTCTGTTTGAAAAACAATGACATCAGAGCTTAAAGGGCGAAAGAAACTACGCTTACAAAGAAACACTCTACTAGCAGGGCCTCTGATACAAAACTTGCCTGACCAACACTGATCCATGATTTACAAGAGGTATATGTCTAAAGCTAACAAGAAAACCAGCTTCTCCCAGTGCCGGGAACACGTGACACAGCCATGCTGTACTTCTGGAATTCTGTTGTCTGAGGCTCTCGTTACATAAACATCTCCTTGCCTACTATTGAACAAATTCAGTCACTCACACATGCATCCTTTCCTGTAATTCTGAGAATTTTGGGAGTGTCCAGGCATGGGGTTTGTTTTGTTTGTTTTCGTGCTCTCGCTAAGGGAAGAATAAAGCTGAGCCCACTCCCCAACACACATACACACTGCAGGGTGTTTATATGTAGAGGAAGAGGGCAAATGGATTTCTCATCTGTTAGATAAAACCCAAAAAGAAGACAGTTTAGAACGGCTGAACCATCCTCATGGCAAGACATCTTAGATAACAGAGAAGCCAGGCCCCGAAGCACAGCACAAAGGGCAGGGACCCTCAGCCTGAAGCGGTATCTTAGCCTGCAATGGCTCCAACTCCCTCCACCAGGGTCCATGTATGTCTCTCTTTTTCCACAGCACAATGTCATCTCTGGATCTAGGTTGCTGTTCTAGGCAACACGGAGACCTGAGTAAGGCCGGCCATGCTTCCTTCAGTCAAAAACAGCAGAGGCATGTTGGGAAATAAGTCAGGAGGCATGGCTGGGATACACCCTAGAAGATGACATGAAGCCTCTGTATTTAGATGGTAGATCATGGGATGTCATGGGCGGCTTTTATAAAGAATCAATTCATCTAGAGCCATCCTTTGCCAAGATTCAAATGTCAGCCAAGTACAAGTCGCTTCCCAAATCTGTGGAGTATATATCTTACGAATCCCAGAATTCACAGGTAACACGAGGCCATATGGCTGCAGCATCCCCTCCTTTACACACATCTGTCATAAAGTACCACTTGCACATGAAGCGCAATAAGCGATCGATAGCTAATTTAAAAAGTAGAGCAGTCACTAACAGCGTAAGTTGGACATGGTGGCATAGGCCTTTAACCCCTGCTACTCAGAGCTGAAAGCAAGAGGATCAGGAATCCCAGCACAACTCCAAGAGTGAATTCAAGGTTAGCCTGTGCAATTTAGTGAGACTCTGTTCTAAAATTTCAAAATCTAAAATAAAAGAGGTCTGGGAATATAGTTCAATGATAGAGGTCTAGCATACATGTCCCCTGTGTTTAATCCTTAGGACAAAAGGGGGTGGTCATGTTAAGTAAAATAAAGATTATCTGAATGCTAGCACCAACAGAGCTGGTTTTCTAGATGGCTGTGGGGTAACTCCCAACAAAATGGATACAAAATGGATACGTTGAAAAGGGACGACTCACCCTCCACGCAGAACAGAGTAGAATTTGAATGTAGTTCCATGACACTAAAAATAACATGCAATCAAGAATCTGTAAGCTATCCATATGGAGAACTTTTATTTAATGTTTTCAGACTCCAGTTGACTGCTTTCCTGAAATCAGAGTTTAGATAAGAGAAAACCATTATGTAGTAACTCGTAGACCACATTGGGCAAGAGCACCAAGGACACAAAACTTTTGTAGTAGCTGAGATGGGAGGTGAGCAAAGAAGGGGGCATAGCCAGGTGCCCGATCTTGAAATGGTGTGGCAGACAGGGATGGGAAGAAGCTAGCCCAAGGCCTTGTTGACAAGCTTTGACAACTAACTGGATATGCAAATGAGCATGAATCCAAATGAGCAGAGAACCCCTAGATATATTAGCTTTGAGAATCCCAGTGCCTTGAGCAGAAATTGAGTCTTATAGAGAATCTGTTGAAGAGCAAACTTAAGAATTTACACTGCCCATAGTCTCAGACATCCCACTAACGAATTCTCCATGGAGCATGATATGTTTTCTGCCCGCAGGACTGACAACTTCTTGATCTGCCCACCTTTTCTTTACCATCACCCTACCATCACCTGCTTACCCCCACACAACTTAAAAGCCTGGAGAACCATGTGAATTACATGCATTTGCAGCCCCTGTGAGCATCTCACCGCATGGTGCTTGCCAGGGACAGTAAATATTACACTGCTCTCTACAGAGGCCCCTTTAACACTAAGGCCATCATCGCATCCTCAGAGGATTGACTTTGCCAGCTGTTACCTGGTTCATAGTCATCCTTCCATCCTTCCCCCTTTTCCTCCTCCAACCTCTTCTCACATCAGCCCCGGGGAACCACCTTGCTAGGATCCCTAGAGACTTTCCACATCCAATGTCCAATGACTATTCTTGGTGGAATTCACAAAAGCCACCCAACCAGCTTGCCTTCCCCTGAGGCTGTTCTTTAGGTTTCTGCCAACTGTGCTGCAGCAGCGTCTTCACACCAACACCACTCCTCCCCGTTCACTTTTCAAGTTATTTCTCCCAATATCATCCCTCCTAAAACTTTCTGCATGAGTATCTCTACCAGGGCCCATTTACAGGGAATTATATCCCCAGTAGTCAGTGGTTTTGACCCTTGGAAAAGCAAACTCTGATTCGACCCTTAGGGAACGACCATCCCACACCCAGTCAATGGGGAATCAGGATTTTTCGAGCTGCAATAAGTGAGTTACCGGTAATGGGAAGCTCCAGACACACTAGTGTCTTGATAATGTCAATCAGTGGTGAATCAGACAGGATCCTGAGCCAATAAAATGTGCTGACATGAACCTTGAAGTATATGGCTGTGATGCTGGATAGGAGATGGTTGGGGACCATCAGTTCATTGAGGGACGAAAATTAAAGATGGTAGGTTATCAACAGATAACTAAAAGTCAAGTAGAAAAACCAGTAGAACTCTTCAGCTGCTTTTGAAAGGAATGGTTCTCCTGATGCTGAAGGATCTCAAAGCTGAACTTTAAGCCAAAGTTAAAATACAGGAGCAGCAGGATTGAGGAGTGTTAAAACCTTCCGAAGGTTGCTATGTTGAGGTCAAGAACTGACTTGGGAAAGAACGAGGCCCTGAGATGGGAGATGAGAACAGTAGAACTGATGCAGCCTGAAGACCTAGAATTCCCAGTTTCTCCTGGACTTTCTGGGCCTACTCCTCCCTGTTCTGACAGGGGATTCTCTTAGAATTTTTAAAGCAATGAAGAAGGTCTGGGCTTTGCAAGAAATGATCATGTGCTTCCTGCATGACCCATGGTCATTATGGAAATGTTTTAAAGTGCATTCATTTTTAATAAATTTTAGAGAAAAGATGATTGTCAGTGAGCAAGGGAGTGGCTTAATATACTGTCTAAAAGGAATTGAGGGTGACTAGTCAGAGGTCCAAAGGCTGCAACCCCAACTGAAGGTCAAAATCAGTTGACGGATCCAGATCCCATTGAGTAAAGGAGAAGATGTGTTCCCAAGAGAACAATTTATGAAATGAATAAATATTTATGAAAACAGTAGATCTTTCCAGAAAGGAAAAAATGAGAAAATAAAATCATTAGAGGCAACATTTAAAGGATTGCTGGACACAAAAACTGAAGTTTTAGGGGCTCCCTTGAAAGAGAAGGGATTCAGGATCAGGTAATACATGAAGACTTGTCCCAGTTATAAATGACAGTAACTTCGTTTGCCTCCCACTACATCCACTGATTGTTTCTTCCACTCTAATGTACAGTGGAAACATTGTCTTTGGGAGTGAACAAGACCCACACATTGGCTCCTGGGGCTGTGAAATAAAAGCAACCCAGAGAGGGATCCAGAGGAATTCTTTAACTCATATCCTTTGGCCAAGATAGTAAATCAAAGCAATACTTTATTCCTGGGGGAATGGCAGAGATATCTCACTCCAAAGACCAAAGGAATGCAGGGGTGATGGCTCCGTCATATCTCATTTAATTCACCCTTCTGCCTACAACAAAAACCAGATGGACTGTGATGGATGGCAGTGACAGACAGAGGAGTTAACCAATCTCAATCGCAGCTTCTTGGCTGAGTTTAAAGTCTCTCTGAGGTACACAGCCTTAAGCACATGGTCCACAGATAGCCAGTGATCTGGAAAACGTGTCCCTTTCTATCCTTGTCGGAAAGTAGGACCACAAGCAGTTTCTAACCATATGGAGAAGAAAAACAAGTCCACACTTGGCACCAGACTCTTTCCCTTGTTTGATAACATTGTCTAAAGGAAACCAAGTGCTTTCATTCCACAGAGTATCCGTATTATTTCACTGTATCCATCAGGCCACATTTGTCTGCCTGGGTGAACTGGTGGCAAGCACAATGCACTGTAGAATGGATGTGCACCAGTTTGGAGAGGCTCCCATGAAAGCATGGGGTGCTGTATCCCAGGGATAGAGCACAAAATTTTATTCAATGGCTAGTTTATGCTGCCATGCCCCAGTAGATGGGGTACATAGGTCTGGGAACCATGTAGTCTGTCTTATCTATACACACAGGGGCTCATTTAAGGATTTGTGTTTTCTAACTCTAAAATTGCCGCATGTGCTTAGACATCTTTAGTCTCAGATCAGAGTGCACCAGTTGGGCGCCAGTTTCCCTGACCCGCGGAGCATTCAGCAGGGACCTAGGGCAGGAGAGACTGAGGGGGACAAGAGACATGAAGAATGAGAGCAAGACAGTTGTCTGATCAAGCTCTGAAAGACTTTACTTCAGGGATGACAATATATGCACAAGCAGGAGAAAGCTCCAAGGGAGGGAGGAAGAGACCGAGGGCTTTCCGAAGGCCAGGTGGCTATCTTCAGTTTCTGGAACCAGCGGTCACAGTGTCCTCCACACCCACAAATATTCTTACTATTAGATTACACATGTTCTCTCAGGGCTGTATGTGTAAGCTAGTAATTTCCCACAAGGCCATGGTTAATGCCATGGTTCCTGGCACCCCATTTAGCTTTAGACCAAAGCTGCTACCTGGTCACTGGGTTCTTGTCTCAAAGTACCAGCAGTTTAGAAGTTATAGTAGCAGAAGAGACAAGGGAAGCCAGCTCTTCAAGAAGGGGGAGAGAAGTCTGTGTCTGACCAAGTGACCTGTCACTGATACGCCCCTAATTCTGAACAAGCAAATAAATGCAGGAGTCAATGCTTAAGAATAGCATGGTGGCCATAGGTCTCAGGACAACACTTTTTAAAATAGATAAGAATCTGTGTCATAGCAGGGAAGCCATCTTGGAGAGAAGAATTTGAGGTAGAGAGTAGGTTTGAGGTGTTGAGCCTCCTGGAAGCCCCTAGGCCAGTTACAGACTTGAGATATAGATCAACCAACCTCTAACATATTTGTCTAGAGACAGAAGTAATGAGAATCTAGAAGAGGTATCCTTTTACTTACTTTTTTTTAATGTGTGAAAGGGTATGTGTGCATATTTGTGTATGAATGTATGTGTGTGTATGAGTGTGTGAGTATGTGTGTATATGAGTGTTTATGTGTGGTATGTGTGTATGTCAATGTGTGTGTATAAGTAGGTGTGTATGAATGTGAGTGTGTATGAGTGTGTGTGGATGTTTTTTTATGAGTATGTAAGGATGTGTGAGGATGTGTGTGTGAGTGTATATGAGTGGTTGTATGTATGAGTGGTTATGTGAATGTGTGTATGAGTCTATGTGTATGAGTGTGTGTGAATGTATTTGAGTGCTTGTGTGTATAAGTATGTATGAGTGTATGTGTGAATGTATGTGTGTGAGTCCATGTGTATATGAGTCTGTGTGTATGAGTGTATGTAAATTGCTGGGTCCAACATGGCCTTGGTAGGGACAAAATGACATGGTTCCTGACCCTGGGACAGGACCAGCAGATATGGGCCTCCACAAGTGTTGGTGGCTGCTGTGACATAAGGTTTGTTTCTATAATAATATATATATTTTATGTCCCTCCTTCAGGGAATGGTCCTCCCTTGGAATGTCCTCCCTGTTAACATTAAGGACTCCATGATAACCAGAGTCTGGGAGGCAAAGCTGTGGCTAATGTCTCAGCAAAATGGTAAATGCTGGGACCTTCAGGACAAAACTTAAGGCTGTGGAAAAGAACTCTAAAAACATGGGTTCAAAAATATATAATTTCTCAAAAAAATAAGGATGCAATATAAATTTTACAAGGGGATTCATGAGTCTAAAGAAACAAAAGCACCTGTGCTATGAGCCAACTCATCAGAAAGATACTAAGAAGGAGATACAGAGACTTAGGGAGTGATGATCACAGGAGATCCCACCCAGCTAAGTTCTTTGTTTATATCTGCAAAGGCAGGCAAATTCCTGAGTTCAGGGTCAGTTTGGGACAGGGCCAGATAAGGCCTAGGTGTGGCAGAAATGATAATTTCAGAAAGAGCTTCCACCCAGCTAGCTTAGCATCTGTGCTCAACAAAGTCAGGCAGATCTCTGAATTCTTTTGCAATATTAAAATAAAATTTGTGCTTGCTGTCTCCAAGAGTTAAGGGATTAGGGTCATAGGATGCTGACTCAGAGGATAATCAAAAGCAAACCTGGAGTAAATAACTGGATTGATATGTAAAATAAAAGACTGGGTTTATAATCTACAAGAGTAGAGCTATCCAGAGAATTTTTTTTTTTTAGACTAGCAAGAGAGAACTGCTTGGAGAACTGTCTCCAGCAGAGAAAGCTGTCTAGAGGGAAAACTGTCTGGAGATCTCCAGAGAAAGCAGAACAGAAAGAAAGCAGATTGGAAAGCTGCCTTGAGCAGAACATAGGCCACCAGCTTGGACCCACAATTTGACTTTGGGTTGTTTGTTTTCACTGCTCCCAGACATCCCTTTTCTCAGAAGCCCCCTCCAAGCTGAGGCTGGTTCTTGGCAGTAAGTGTGTGTGTGTGTGTGTGTGTGTGTGTGTGTGTGTGTGTAAGTGTATACTGCTGAGTGTGCATGGGCTAGTCAGTTGGTTTAGAGGACAAGAATACTCAAGACTCTTACAGAGAACCAAGGTTTAACTTCCAGAATCCATACAGTGGCTCAAGACTATCTGTAGTCCTAGGGGATTCAATGCCCTCCTCTGACCTCCATGGGCACTAGATATGCATGTGGTACACATACATACATTCATGTCAAACACTCATACACACACACACTAATAATATAAATAAATAAAAATAATAAAAATAAACAAGTGAGTATGTATGTGGAGGCCAGAGGTCAACAGAGGGCATCGTTCCCCAGGAGCTGGCTACCTTGCTTGTTAGGATAAAAGTCTCTCACTGGAACATGGGGTTCACTGATTAAGCAAGATTGGCTAATCTTTAAGCCCCAGAAACCAGTAGGTCTCCACATCCCCAGCACTGGGATTACAAGCACCTGTCTTACCACTGTGCCTTGTGTCTAGGCACAGTGGGATCAAACTCAGGTCTCCACGCTTGTGTGGCAAGTACTTTTCTAACTGAGCCATCTCCCAAGTTCCTTGGAAGAGGTTTTCTGAGAGATGCAAACATCTACTATAAACAGTGTGGGAAGTGAGTTGTAGTAGACCCTGCGATGTGCCACTGTAATGGTTAGTATTGTCAGTTTGACAAGTTCTAGAATCACCTAGAAGTTGGTCCTTCCAGCATACCTGTGAGGGAGGGAAGGGCCATTCCTTGAGCTTGGGTCCTAGACTGTACGAGTTGGAGAAAGCCAGCTGAGCACCAGCGTTTATCACTTCCTGGACTTGAGTGTGGGCACTCTGTGAGCAGGTGCTTCAAATTCCCACTATTTTGATGTCCGCGCTATGATGAACTTTGAACTGTGAGATCAACTCTTTCTCCCTTAAGTTGCTTCTGCTGGGGCATTTTACCATAGCAACAGGAAAAGAAACCAAGGCAGTTGCCAGCAGCTCTCCCTTGAGGCTGGAACGCTTGATTTCTGTGCCTTCTGGGAGTGTCTATTGCTGTCTTCTCATAGCAGAATCTCTCCTGAAGAATGCCTCTGACCTAACAGGAACTTCTTCCTTGTCCATGGCCACGTCTCCATGCCCAGGAGACTCACATTGTCCAATATCAGCAAAGGGCATAATAATAGCCTCTTTGCCTCAAAGATCCCAGGGAGCATCATCCCAGCTCCACAGCTAGCTACAGGAGGCCTCCACTCCCTTGATGGGCGGAGACACCACGTGGCTCAGTGGGTAAGAGTGATACTACACCCGCGTGAGGAGCTGAGTTCAGATCTACTGGATCTGCTTACTGTGGGCTGTGACCTCAATCACCTGTGGCGTGGCCATGGACAATAAACTCAGGACTTTGTACATACCTGTACATTTTACTGCATGCTGAGTATTTCAGAACCACACCCATTTTTACTTAAGCGTGCTCTAAGGCAGTTGTCCTCATCGCTGTCCTGAAATGGCTCTCTGCCAGCTCGTTGGCGACTACATTGCCACATGCAATACAATACCCATTTTTCATTCTCTTCTTTGTCTGCAATATCTGTAGATACAGGTGAAAATTCCTGGTGAAACTTCTTTATATTCTTGGCTGTTAGGATGCCACACGCAATCTTCCTTTCTAGTTTTCATGTCCAGCTATACCCATTCATTTCCTTTTCCTAGCTTGTCCTCATTTCTCTGACCTCTAAATGTAAACTTCCCCCAATGACACTCATACCCTAGCCTGCTGTCTATCCATACAGTCCTTTTTTTATGTTGTCCCACCACAGATCCGTGTCACACTTCAAATATCCTGACTTCAAATGCTATTCATATGATGGTGGCTTTCAACACTGTATCTTCAGCCTGTATCTCTCTTCACTTAGCCAAAAGTGACACTTTAACATTACTGCTTATGTATGGAAGAGACAAGATGAAATATCATTCAGACTAACCTAACCCTCTACTGTTTTCAATCAGACCAACCCCTTTCTCTTCTCAATTCATGGCCATTCACTCAAACTGAAACTCTTGACTCTTACGTTTCTCAGACTAGAACATGAATGCTTTCTCTGTGGCCTCTGCCTGTCTGGCCACTAGTACATGCCACACAACTAGAAGTACACAGTGTATAACAGGCACCCAATAAACGTCTTTAAGCAAATCCCGCTGATGTCCTCCCCAAAATGTTTTTTTCTTCTGTTCTCCAATGCAGTGCGTTTACAGACACAGATAAATGCTACCTTCTCCCTGCTGTTCCCTGGGTTCCTCAGACTTCCCTCCCTGTCAGAGTCATTTGCTCCCTCCTCTGTGCTCCTGGAGCGTATTATATTTAACCTCTGCCATTGTACTTAAAATATTGCTTTGTGACTTTCAGTATCCAATTTTCCCACAAGATAATGAGTTCCTGCAATACACAATCATCACCTTATTATTTCTTTAATAATCCCAGGTGCCAAGCTCATAGTAAAATTAATAAAAGTGCTGAATGAATCACTAAACATACGCTGTCTTCTCAAAGCTCCCTGCCTCCTCTTTCCACTACCCCAAAACATTAGCTAGCCCCTCCAATGTAAGTGACTAAGGACATGGACTCTTTCACGCCTCCACTGCTCTCAGGTTCTCCTCTCGTACTCATATCATTGCTGAGAGAGAGCAATTCCTCCCATCAGTTTCTAAGGAAGATACTACAACAAACTAGTGAGTCCTAAGATAAAGTTAACGGATTACCTACTGAGCGTTAGATCTCAGTGTTATTATGCCCTTTCCAACTCAAGCAAGTGAACAACATCCTACAGTGGGGAGAGAATGTGGAGATAGGTGGCCAACTCAGCCTTTGATGGTACTATTTGGTGGTTCACTGGTTACTATATCTTGGAAGATTTATGTCTTAGGTATATTAGAATCAAGGAGACTGTAAGTATACCAGATATCTGGAGAGATGAAGAGATAGCTCCATCATGGTGATGAAATGAAAGCCTATGCTACATCATTACAGAAAGCATCCTGGGGAGACCCTTGGCTCTCTTATAGTACACTCCACTTGGTCTCAGGAAAAAATTTGCCCATACAATGTGAATCATTTGAAAGTGTTTTGGAGACCAGAAGATGAGTTCAGTCAACCAAGCATCCACTGAGCCCAGCTCAGCATCTCCAAACACAAGGGGCAGAACAGATGCTAGCGCTGTGCAAGAAAGAGCCACGGGGCTGCAATGACAATCACAGGAAAGCCTTGGGCTGAAATGAATTTGAAATGTGACACCCAAAAAACTGTTGTTAATGAGAGAGTTAATGGCAAACAGGAGGGTGAGTGTGATGTAGGAGGAAAGGGAATGCTGGGTTACTGGGTTGGAATGCAATTTGACACAGCCATTGCAGAAAGCAATCTGGTGGTTCCTCCAAATATGAAAAACAGTACTACCATCCAATCCAACAACCCCACTGCAGAGTCTGAATCTAAAGGGAATGGAAAGCTGTATGTTGGAGACACGTGCACCCTTCAGTTTATTTGAGCATTAGCCACAAGGAAGGAAAGCAGCTTGAGTGTCCATCACTCATGAAGAAAATGTGACACATAGACACACTAAAAGCTACTCCCTTAAGAACTCCAGATCCTACATCTTGCAACATAGCTGGACCTGGAAGCTGTTATGCTAAATATAATAAGTCAGTCATTCACTATTGTGGATGCCAGCAAGTGCTTGCTGACAGGAGCCTGATATAGCTGCCTCCTGAGAGGCTCTGCCAGTGCCTGACTAATACAGAAGTCGATGCTCATAACCATCCATTGGACTGAGCACAGGTCCCCAATGAAGGAGCTAGAGAAAGGACCCAAGGAGCTGAAGGGGTTTGCAACCCCATAGGAGGAACAATATGAACTAACTAGTACCCTCAGAGCTCCCAGGGACTAAACCACCAACCAAAGAGTACACAT
>JADRCD010222613.1:0-15886 GCA_019843815.1 Montemys delectorum | reverse complement strand
ACACACACACACACACACACACACACACACACACACACACACACACACTTCAATGTCCTCCACAAAGACAAATCTTCCACCAGCTTTTGGACTTCAACCCTTAGCACTCAGGGTTTGAAAAGTCCATGCCGTCTCTGTAATGAACCCGGAAAGGGTTCTGTGAGCATCAGCTGGCTTCTATTTTTCTAACCATCAAGAGGAACGTGGAGGGGACAGAGAGAAAAGACATAAGGAAAAGTGGGCACAACAAAGCAGAGCAGAAATACCTCTTAGGTGTCTGTCACCACATCCTGCTTAGAATGTACCCCTTAAGGAACCATGGGAATGTGAGTTGAAAGGACCTTCCGGGTTCAAGTCACACCTTGAAGTTATGTGATTGCCTGTCAGGGTTCCAGAGCTAGGGGAACTGAAGCTGTAATTATAAAGACACTAGAACTCCAAATCTGACAATATGTAAAATCAGTGTAGTATGTAGAGGTATATGTTGCGCTCTCCCACAGCGATGCTGGGGCAATTTTGCCACAGCAGAAAGGAAGGTGAAGCTAAACTATGAGCGCCACCTGGTGGACAGCTTCACCACTGCACAAGCCTCCTCCAAAGACTGAGGTTAATGCTGAGGATGGATGTCATCTGCCTCTGTCCATAACTGCATTTTACCCTTGACCCTGGGCCACTTCCTAGCATATGGGAAGCTCAGGGAATTGCCTTTGTCTGATCATCTGAGAACTCAGGAGCATCAGGTGACAGACTGCAGAGGGGCACAGGAATAACTGGTGAAACGTAGAGGAGATGAAGTTAGAAAAGCAAAAAGGGAATGCTTGACGTAGACACAGGCGTGCCTACTCACATTCACACATTCATAAAGCAGTCCACACCCATTCACGCCTTCGTAAAACAGTCCGCTCTGCTCTGTCGCCTGCAACAACTGGACTTTACTCCCTCGCTCTTTCTTATGTCACTGACCTTCGAGATTTCTCTTTGCCCTTGAAGTTGATACTTTTGCCCATGTAAGTCCTGGGCCAGCACGGAAAATCTGACAGAGTGTCTGCCCTGTTCCACTGTGGTACTGGCAGCCTGCTTCAGACCTCCCTTCAAAGTTGTCATTCACTCGTTTTACTCTCCATCCTGGGGTGTGACAGAGATTCAAACGCGTCCTGCTAGCTTGAATTGCTAGTCAAGACAGCCGAAAGGGCTGGGACTGGACTCCTGGGCTCAGTCTTCAAAGTGTTTCAGGCTAGCAGCTGCCGTTCTGACAAGCTCCTTGGTGGGGGGATCAATGAGACAGCATTTATCTTCCTGACAGAACCGCCCTGAAGTGGCTGTTTGTTTTTGTGCTGGCACTGCAGTGGAGAAAGATCTGTCTCAGATCCTGGACTCTACCTTTTTTGCAAAGGGAGGGGTTTTTTTTTTGTTTGTTTTTTGTTTTCTCACTACAGTCACAAAACGGAGGCCACCAATTGGGCAGGAGCTTTGGAGTTACAATCCAACTCTAGACATCGGTTTAGATGTCTAGATCCTCACAACATGTACGTCTGGGCTGTGCGCTGCTTAGGCAAAAGCCCTGTCCTTGTGGACTGGCCTATTGGCAGCCTTCCATGTGCACAGCCAGGACTGGGTGTCTGTGGTGAGTCATTGTCTGTGCGAGACAGGTTCAAAGCAGGCTCTGCACGGTCTCTAAGTAGCTCTATCAGCTCTAAGTCACTTCCACCTGGGTCTCACAGTCTTCCTCTATAAATTGGAGATAGTGTTGCTGTCCACATAGGATTCTTATAAGAACTCATAAATGAACCTAGAAATGTCGTTACAAGCCAGGCTCAGCATTAATCCCCCTCCAATTGTATTATATTTATTATGTATGTGTTCCATTTTAATACCCCCATAGTTAGGACAGAAGTGGACCTCTCTTTTGGACTTCAGGACTGTTTAAGTAACTAAGATATTTACTACATATGTATTTAAAGAATTAGCATTTAGGTGCTTTGGTTAGATGGTTTGGGTTTCCCTGGTATTGTTTTAAAGAGACAGTAAGATATCCCTAGAAAATAAACTTTAAAGAAACTTTAAAGACCCAAGAGTCTTTCTATAACAAAGTATGTTTTGTTCAAATAATAGTCCATAAGCAAATAATTCTCTTGCCTTTGATGAACAATCTGCTTCCTATAAGCCAGAAATTTTTTCTTCCTCTTAGAGTAGAACATTTATCCTAGATGTGTTAGGCAGTGTTCCATTTGTTTTGTGGCCTCTAAATGCATTTTAACAACAGTAAAATTCACTGTTTGGTACACTGTTCTTTGAATGCTAGCAAAGGTACAAAATGATAGATCTGTCACCACCACACGGGCACAGAAAAAGAAACAGCTGTCACTCCTAGGCTTGTACGACTCCTTGGGATTCAGCCGCCCCTTCACTCTTGGTTCCTGGAAAACATTGATCGGCAAAGGAAAGAGCAAACAGCAAGGAAATAGGGGATCGTGGCAATGGCCTGAGCCATCAGAGCTGGAGGGCTGGCTGCAGAATGGCAAGAAAGGAGATTCTTAAAGAATGGTTTTAAAATGGTTCTCTACCCTTGAGCATGAAGACAAGAAGCCCCCAGTTAAATCTTCCATGCCTTTGAGTCTAGAATTAACTGCCTAGGGATTGTTATTTATAGGTACATTTTACAACTGAGGTCACCAGATGCTCTATACTGTCCAAACGGAACTAGTTGAATATTCTTACCTTAGTAGATTGAAGATTTTGAAGAATTGAAGATTTTGCTTGGTAATCTTAGGCATCTAAGGGTGACATTTGTTTAATGCCGAATCTTAGGAAGCCCCCATTCCTCTGCCTTCCCTGGATATTTTTCCTCAAAGAGTCTAAATCTATAAAACTCTCTCACCTCGTTTCCACAGTGGATAGAATGCGGAGGTGGAATAACTTCAAATCCAGATGACGTGTTCACCCCACTCCTGTTTGAATGACTATAAAGGGATACATCACCCTTGATCATGGCTCCTAAGGCCTCGGGGTCACTGTCCCATGAAGCAGAGGCCTTGTGTCCCCCAACAGACAAAGACTGGTGGTAAACAAAGGCTGACCAGAACCTGGGATTGGCACTTGCAGTTGTGGGCTATTTGGTTTACATTTTAAACAATATCTTTCCATTTGCTCGAGCTCAGTCTGTTTCTTCATTGTCCTTTGCGGTGACACGTGTTTATCCAGCCTGGGTTTCTTTACTTCTCGGGGGAATCTCCTTCAGGTTCTTTATCTCCAGATAACCTGGTGTGAAGTCACCCACACGAGAACTCGACAGCCATTCTGCCTGCCATTAGATCTTCCTGTACCTTCTTCTCAGTGCTTCTACATCTGCTCCATCCACCCTGCCTCTCCCAGTGTCCGTGACAGTCCTATCTCAGCTGGAGTCTGGGAACGGCTCTGTACACGACCTTGTGCGCTCTCGTCTCACTTTGATCCAGTTTCGCTCTCTTCAGTTTTGCTCTCTTCAACCGTGATCATTCCGGTGCGAACAGATTCATCCTGCTTAAAATGTGCAGCAACTCCTCCATCTCCTTAATGAAGACATCTAAAGCCCTGAGCACCTCCTGTTCCAATCTCACTTCCTCCTCCAACCCTCTCTCTCAGAATCCCCACGTTTGTCAGATTCCTCAGTGCAGAAGCACTTCCAGTTTTCCTAAATAGCTCACCCCTTTAGCTTTTGTGACTTTACCGAAAGGCTGCAGCTTCGACCAACAACTGCCTCTTCCCAGGATGACCATCATCCTTCAGGACCAAGCTTCAGTGGAGTAGCTTCTTCGGCTTGTGCATCAAACAGCCCCCAACAGTGTTAGATTAGGTACATGGACCCTTTCCCCCAGTGATGTTCTGATGTTCTCCCATCCTACCTGAATGGTGATTTAATATTCATACCCATCTGACCGTTCTGTCAAATAGACCCACATGCATATATGCCTGATAGAGAATCTGCCTCCCATCTCTTTTATCCCCTGTGCCTAGCACAGTGCTGTGATACACAGCAAACATACACCAACTTTCAATTAAGTGAATACATTAATAACTCAAAATTTGAGTTATTTGAACAGCTCTCTGGTGATATGAGATTCCACCATAAGGAGTCACAAGTGTGACTTCATTAAAATGGGCATGAGAACTTCTACATATAAAACCAAGGAAGCTCCCATTATACAGGGGTATAAAATCTACCCCAAAATGGGCACAAGTAGCTGTTTTTATGATGACAACTTGGACTTACAGAAAGGCTTCAATAGTTTCTTCAAACCCAGTCTGCTTGTGAGTAAAATGTCCGTCTAGGACATGTGCGTCAAAGGACTTCCAGAAGCCAGCTCTACCACCATGACCTTCTGGGGCCTGAAGAATACTGGTGCCAAGAACATAAAACTTCCAGATCTGCAAAGGTTGGCATGGATCCTGCCCTAACCAAACACCTAGAAGAGCCTACTCATGTGATGCATAATGGAGACGAGCTCTGGGATAGCTCTTGTGTTCCCGATATCTCCCAACCTTGGCTCACAAAAGAGATATTGCTGTGATGTAATCGTGGTGTTCTTGTAAATGTAAGTGATCCCAGAAGAGCAAGAGGCACCGTGAACCCCTACTGTCTCACGTATGAAGCACCTTCCCCAGGGATGGAGATGGGGAACACGGGACAAAGAGAGAAGACTCTAGCAACGAACAACAGTGACCTTAATTCACCACCCTGCCAGCTCAAGTTCCTCAAACTATCAAACTATTCCTTAGATCAAAAACCTTCTGGGTTGACCTGCTAAGCAAGACAGACTGAAGGCTTGGGGAGTTTATTTTATTTTACTTTTTTTTTTTTTTTTTTGAAACCTACAATGCTCCTATGACTTCTACAAGCTTTTGAACCAAGTCTAGGTCTGAAAAGAGTTTCAAAACCAAGTAAATCAAACCTGGCCAAAGCATTCTGCTGAGCTACGTGCATCCAATGTCGAACGAAACGGCTCCATGATCTCTTTCGAAAGCATGATTGTTCTCGGCAGTTCTGTGAAACTGTCATTTTTTTTCCCCCAGAAGGCAGAGCAAGACCACTTTTCAGGAAATGATACCATCCAATTTATAAGTGCACATGACTCTGCTGCACTCTCCAGGGTGCCCAATAAAGCTGATTTGCACACTGATCTTCAATAATGCCCATGAATAAAACATGAATAATGCACATTTCAAACATGTCCTGAATAACAGTTTAAGTAGAAATAGATGGTGTTATATCATGTCTTCCAGGGCGAAGGTTCAAAGTGCACAGAAACCAAATTAAACTGATGAAGAAGGGTGGAGTGGGTTGGGGAGCTCTCGGAGAATCAGGGCATCCAAGAAAGGATGTGCTCAGCAGAAACAGGCCCAGGTAGCCAAGGCAGCTCTCTGCAAAAGGATTTAACAGCAGTTCTGCCTTAAGTGCATTAATGTAAGCTTCATAAAGTCTCACATAAAGCAGGAAGGTTTTTTTTTTTTGTGTGTGGTTATTTGAGAACTTCACACATTCTATTTCAATTGTATTTACCCTCAACTCTTCCCCCTAATTCCTCCCAGGTCTACCTTCACATTCCTGCATTCCCCACCCCCCAACTCCACATCCTCCTTTTTCAAAATGTAATAACCCATGAACTCCAATTGTTTGGATGTGAGGCAACCCACTGGAGTGAGTTCAACCACCAGGAGTCACACCCTTAAAGAAGACAGATTGTCCTTCCAGAAGCCTCCATCCACTGCCCACAGCTCCTGGACCCCTTCTCAGACTACACTGGAGTTAGTGACTGGATTGATCATGTGCAGGCAACTACAGCAGCATGGGGTCATGAGTACAGCAGTCCTGACAAGTCCAGTAGATTCTGTCTTGCTTTGGTTCTCCCTGATCTGTGACCTTAATCTCTTGCCTCCCTTTATGCCAGTCATTCTTGAGCCGTGGAGGAGCAGTCTGACCCACATGTCTTGTGTGTGGCTGGCTGAGCACTCCCCACAGCACTTGCTCTTGGCTGGTTGTCAGTTTCTAAGTTAGCCACCATCTACTTCACCAAGGAATTTCTCTGGTGAGGCCCTGAGAGAGGTATTGACCTATAGGTAGAAAGATACAAATCCAGAAAGCAGGAGATGCAATGTCTGTTTAGTGACATACCAGTAGGTTCACCTCTGGGGCTTCTGTGCTCCTACCCACAGGCTTTTAGCTACATTTGCAGAATGAGGTGATTTCTTCCTTTGGAGGGGGCCTGAAATCCAACCAGAAAGCAGTTGGCGACACCATAACATTTGTGCCACTATTGCACCTGTGGGCATATCTTGGCACCTCAGTCATTGTTGGAATTTACTGGTTCTACAGTTTGGTAAGACTCTTAACATGCTCGGACCCCAGCAGGCTACACCTTCCAATTTTGTAAGAGCTAACCAGCAAGGAGGAAGCTTCCCCATGAACTTCCTTCATTTCCCCAACTTCATTTCCCCATGTCTTTTGATTAATGTGTGTAGCATCTTTAGGGTCTTACAATCAAATTCTAGGGGGAAGCCAAGGGCAATGGCAATAGTGTGCATAGCTTCAAGGGGGAGGGGAAGTCTATATGACATCTCTGACCAACAGCTTGAAGGGAGGTATCCCACACCAGGCACTAGACAGTAGGCCGTCTTTTCTTTACTTTGATAGGTCAGATCCTGATAGGGTTAGGGCAGTAAAATAGTAGAAGCAGCCTTCTATTTCAGTAGACTTTTCATGACCCCCAGGTAACCCTCAAGTTCTGAGAAATGCCCACTAGGAATTTACCTTTGTAGAATTTCTGCTGCCCACTTAAAGAAGTCATAGACATTTTCTAGGTTGCTTGGATTATCAAAAAAAAAAAAAAAATGGCCCAACTAATCTCTCTGTATACACAATTGCTGCTTCTGGTAGAAGAAAATTGTAAACTCATCAGAGACATGAAGCAGTACACTAAGCAAACACATGGGCCCTGCCAGCCATTCAGAACAGCTTCCCAGGATCCCACTTCCAACAGTAGGAGCGCAGCATCACCCTGCTTTAAGCACCAAATTGTGACAAAAGCAACCAGTTGCCTTGTTCAAGAAAGTCGTATCTTGATGAAGGATAGGCAAATGAATATCATCTTGAGATTTGTCTCAGTGGCTGAATGCTTGCCTGGCATTTGAGAGATAATCAGTAAAATCAACAGAGAAAAAGATTAAAGGAAGAACAGAAGGAAGGAGGGAGGGAAGGAGGGAGAGAGGGAGAGAGGGAGGGAGAGAGGGAGGGAAGGAGGAAGGGAGGGAGGGAGGGAGGAAAAGTAGAGAACTAAAATAGAGTGAGTCGTTTCCCTTTGGTCACTAATACTTAAGGATCCTGTTTTGAATTCTTCTTGTGATCAGATGGAGGAGGTGGGTACAGGTCTGGAGTAGACAAGAGTAGACAAGCAAGCCAGTACCTGCAGCCAGGTGTCTGATGAGAGGCAGGCAATGATTTCAGGTCCCCTACTAGGGTCCTTTCACAGGAGCTTAGCACAGCCAGAAAGGAGAATAATCAAATGCAGAACCAGAAGTCATTCCAAGCTATAGATTCCAAGACAAGCTCCCTTTTAGCCACTTGCCTTGTAATTGTCAGGTTTGAATAGAGGAACAAAATTGATTATATGCATTGAATTTATTAGAGTGACTTATAGGCTGTTGTTCACCTAGTCCAGCAACAACCATCACCTGGTGAAAAGACTAAGAATCTAGTAGTTGAGCAGTCCATGAGGCTGGACATCTCATCTAGTCTTCAGTCTACATTGGAATCCTAAAGAAGTAGGCTCTAATACCAGCAAGGTAAAGCTTCAGTGGCAAGATAGATGAACTTGCCATCAAGAGTGAAGGCAAGCAGGCAAACAGCAAAAAAAAAAGAGATTACTACTCTCTTCTTACCTCAGCTCCTAGCTCTGGGGCTCTTGGGACCCCAAAATAGACAGATCTCTCCAATCGCGGGGCTAAAAAGCAGGGCTAAGTGGGGACGTACCTCCTCCAGGATGGTCAGGTGGTACCATGAAGTAAGTGGTTCTGACTTCAGCACCATCTGCCTTAGGATAAAGTTCCAACTCACAGGCTTCAAAGCAGATGAAGGAAACAATTACAAACCAACCCTGGAGAAAACAACATATTAGTAGCACTGGTAGGAGTACCTGAATCAGCCATACAAGACCCGGGGCTTTCAATGCACCACTCCTGGGGTTCACAAGACGTCTGAGAAAGCACACTCCACGATGATGCGCGTATGAGCATGATGACTGATTGACTTAAGCACTGATGGATAATTGGTTCCCACGCTGTGCTGTGTGAGGTTGTTTTCTTGTCCTCTGGTGGGGAGGGGAGGAGGAAGTAATTAACTCGTGACCATTCAGTTTTTCTCATTCAACTCTGTGTAACAGTGCAGACTGGCTAAAGAATACTGCTTTCACTATCTCCTAAAGGAAATGCATTGATCGAATTGAAATACAGGTATCACTTGTCTTGCTATCTTGCTTGGTCCATTCTGGCTGAGGAGGCATCTCGTGTAGTTCTATGTACAGAGGAGACCTGTGAGAGAACTTGAGTATCAATCCAACAGTGCATGTTGAGTGTGGCAGTGCTAGTTAGGGCTATAACCCAGGAAGTTTCTAACCGCACAGTCTGGAGGGGATGACAGCAGGAAAGAAGTGAAAGGAGTATACAAGAATACAGCATGACAGAAAGAATGCATGCAGTGGGGTTTTGAAAGCTGAATATTAGCTTTTCTGTCCCATTTTGCTGAATGGAGGACAATAAATAAAGGGAACCAAAAAAGTAAGTGAGGGAAAGATGGGGAAGGAAGGAAATGGGGGAGGGATGGAGGAAGAAAAAACAGAGAGAAAAGAGAGAAAAAGAAAGAAGGAAAGGAAGAAAAGAGGAAGGAAGGAAAGAGAGGGAGGGAGAGAGTGGGGAAGTGAAGAGAGGGAAGGAGAGAGGAGAAGAGGAAGGAGGGAAGAAAGAAAAAAGAAATGAAGAAAAGAAGGGAAAGGGAGAGGACAGGGAAGGAAAGGAGAGGTGGACAAGCAAAGGGTAGCAGGGCATGGTGAGGACTGCAGTGAACCAGAGACCATCCCAAGTCTAGAGGAAGGGCCTCCAATGAGTCATTCCCAAGTGTAACACCTATACCATCGTTTCCAGGCCAACATTTTAAAGCAAAAGCCAAAATTTTTGATATAGTAAATGTTCCTGGTTTTTCAAACATGTACATATTTTATAAAACTAAATTATAAGGACTAGAGAGATGGCTCAGCTGTTAAGAATATGCCCTGCTGTTACAGAGAATCTGAGTTTGAATCCCAACATCCACAACAGAGGCCAACAACCATCTGGGACTCCAGCTTCAGGGGTTCTGAAGCCCTCTACTGGCCCCAACAGGTACTGCATACACATACACACACACACACACACACACACACACACACACACACACACACACTCACACTCCTAGAAATAAATCCTTAAAAAATAAATTACATGTGAGAAATCCAAACACATGGAAGACGGAAGGCAACCCACCAGGTCCAATTTGCAGCCTCTACTGTAAATGGTCTTGAGGAAGGTTAGAAATGTCAGCATGCAGTGCCAGATACGTGCCAGTACTCCAGACCCCACATTGTCTCCACAGTTTCTTAATTGCCTCATGCCAGCTTTGAATTCCTTCCGTGTTTCTGTAGTCTGTCTAGATTTAGCATTTGAGCTCAGCTTTTGTGGCCTTTGTGGCAGGACACCGGACTAGGGGACTGCAGACATCGCTTATGAGTCTAACTGACAGCCTGTGTCCTGAAATTAGGAGAATAACAACGACAGCATAACAATGATAAAGCCTTCGTCGTGTTAAGTGCTTCATTTCCAATGAGTTCACTTGTGTTACCTGGGTGAAATCACTCACAGGATTCAATCATCTCCTTTATATAGGGAAAACGATCTCTGAATTAGGAGGGATGGGGACACGCCTGCCATTTCTCCACCCACTACTCCAGAGCTTCCACTGGAGATCTCAGACATGTTTAATAGGCAGCAGCATCTGACCTTCCTGAAGCTCTATCTGAGTCACTCACTGGGGACCTGTGCCAAGTAGGGTGAAACATCACCTGATTGACTGCTGCGTAGCGTAGCGGGGTGCCCCTGAAAGGTACAGGGCTTCTTCAGAAATTGAAAGCCTACTCAGAAAGAGAAAGGACTACCACAGGAAAAGAGCAGAAAGGTCAGTGTTGGGGTGGGTATAAATTCAGTGAATGGCGGGACTGCCATGGCGTAGGGGAAGCTATTTCTTTCACGGCAGAGATGGATTTCTTTGGGACCATGGAGCAGCGATTCGGATGCACAAAAGGTTGAGATGTGGAGAGAGGCTGAAACCCAAGTCTTTTCCTCCTCGGGCTTCCACATCCAATCATTTGATAGCCAGGCAGAGTGTGGAGGGGACAAGATAAAGAGAAAAGAGCCCGAAGAGTGCTGCACTCCCAGTCTGGCCTGTCGCTTTGCTTCAGGTCCCATACTCCTGTGACCAGGGCATAAAAATACAATGCCTAAGAAGCCAGGGCCAGAGCAGGGCAGTCAGAACAGAAGCCTCTGCTCTTTGTGTCCGGCTACCTGATTTGCATATATCTAGGCTGCAGGGGACTTGGGCCTCAGGAGCACATGCTACTCTTGGCTCTTGGCCCTGGGCTGGTCCCAGAACAGAGGGGAGACTGGCAGAACACCGAAGAGACCTGAAGCCCATCTTCCAATTCGTCTGAGGTCTGGAAGATCTTTTCTCAAACCATTCGGGCCAAATAATGCAAGCTGTCTGAAATCAGAGGCAGCCCTGAGGGGCGTGCCAGGATCACCATGGGAGGCAGAGTGGGAAAGCAGGGTAACAGTGCAGAAGGGAGCTCCTATTTGGAAATAAGGAGAGGGCTTTGAACCTGCAGATCTCTCCAACTGAGGCCAAACTCACAGGAAACCAGCCCCAGCTGGGCACCACAGAAGCCTGTGAATAAATATGAGGGAAAGGGAGACAACAGCTTCCCACCCCTAATGCATTCACCCCAATGTGCTGCTGGGCATCTGTTCCATAATTAACCTAGCTCTCTATTTCACCAGCCTCCCCCTCTCCCTTCACCTCCTCCTGTGGGCCTCTGAAACATAATTATTCCTGCATCTCCCTGGCGCTCCCTGAAAGCAATTTATTATTTGGCTCTTTCCCTTCATCTCCTCCCTCTGGACAGGATGACAGAAGTCCCTGGCCAATAAGGGTTTGAGAGCATCCTATTTCCCAGGGGTCATTGCAGCATCCCACCATCCCTATCCCATGAGTACATCTGTTCTTCTATTGAAAAGAAATGATGGGGCAGG
Source organism: Montemys delectorum (assembly GCA_019843815.1). NCBI lineage: Eukaryota > Metazoa > Chordata > Mammalia > Rodentia > Muridae > Montemys > Montemys delectorum. The sequence continues at coordinate 4,522 of JADRCD010222613.1, read as the reverse complement.
AAAGAGAAAAGTACACAACAAAGTCTGTAAGAGGACCGTTCATCAGCTGTGTTCTCTTATCCCCTCCCTCATGACCCAATATGCCCATGGGCTGAAAAACAGCAACAGTGAAAACTGGTGGACGATCTGACCCACAGACAGTGGGGAGAACTCCTTTCCAATAATGGTTCCTACAGTCTAGATGGAATACCGAGGGTCTGCAGGGCTCGAGGTTTGTTCTCAGAATTTACTAGTCCATATTGAGAAGACATTCGGTAGGTTTGGGTCGACGAGATGGCTTCATGCTTTGTTGTATCCTTTGTAAAACTTGTCTCTAACCGTGTCCTCTGGGAAAGAAGATAAGAGAGCCAGGTATGGCACCACACCTGTAGGGCCAGCACTGGGGATATAGAGACAGGGGGATTTGAAGTTCAAGTTCATCCTCAGTTGTGTAGCAAGTTTGAGTCCAGCCTGGGCTATATAAAGAGAGAGAGAGAGAGAGAGAGAGAGAGAGAGAGAGAGAGAGAGAGAAGATAATATAATATAAACTTGAAGCTACATAAAATGGAGGTATGCGCAGAGTGAACAACTTCTCTATGATCACAGAGTGAGTAGAAAACCAATGTAAATTGTGAACACAGTCCTCTGACTGAGTCATCTTCTTATGGTTTGCCACCAAGTCACTGCCCTGCATAAATAACTTCATCTGAGTCCCAGTAGCGGGTTAACACTTTCCTATTCCTATAGGAACCACATCTTACTGACTAATATACAATGATTGGCCAGCTTCAGAAAACTAGTGATACCCACTGATGTGTACAAGTTTTATTACTGGGAGTCATATTCGGTTTCAAACAGAACCAGTACTGCTTATATCATAAACACACAGCAATCGAGTTTCTGGTAAATGATAATTGGATGTCTACTTGACATAGGGCACTCCTGAGAGTTAGTGTTTAAAACCAGGCAGCTAGAATATGTGAGGTATTTGAATCTAGAGCCTCTGACTGTGGATACAGTGATCTTTCTAGTAATGTATCAACCACTGAACTATGCGCTACATGATTTCACTTTATGTAACAAATGATGCTCAATAATTGTGGTTATTTCCATTTTTCTGACAGCTTCTTAATATATATGGCCAACTAATAATCATAAACTTGAGTTATTTCAATTTTTATTGTAATGAAAGCTTATTATAGAATATTAGAAGAGAACAAAGAGAAATGAAATTAAATCAATAGTCCCCAAACATTTAAAATTAATATTTCTCCAGCTTGCTTATGTCTTTTTACATAATCAAAATCATATTCTTTATGTAACTGGGAATCTTGTTTTTGCTGAACTAAATATTATAACAAACATTTCTCTATATACTTCGATAATTTCCCTATTTAATGTTAAAGTGACTTAAAAACATCATTTACATGGTTTGATACTCACTTTAATGACTGAAAACTAATCCATTTTATGGATGGTGAGTTAAACAACACCCTGAATTTTATTTATTTATTTATTTATTTATTTTTACTTTTAAAAATAAAATAGTAAAAGAAACATTTTTTTGTTTTTCTTCTTGGGTTTCAGAACACTCACAGGTTTGTTTTCTAGGAGAAAACTACTGAATAGTTCCTTGGATAAAAACAATTTTAAGACTCTTGACATAGATTGTCAAATTGCTTCCCAAATGAGTTGTGATAATTATTGTTCTGACTAGCAGTAATCTGAATATTTTTATCATTTTAAATTTGATAATTTCTTTAGAGCACATATACGTAAACACAATGTTTTTCATTGCAGTATGAAAGCAGTTTTTGAGATGATTTAGTTAGCCACTCCTCCTCCTCCTCTTATACATTGGAAAATTGAAGTCTGGCCAGTTCTATGGCTAGTCTAAAACCATAGGTATACGGGGGTGGGGTGGAGGGGAATTAGACTGGAGCCAGGTCTACCAGAGCCCCAATTCTCCATGCTGTCTTCTGGAAATCTGGAAACAGTTTTTGTGAGATTTATTTGGTCAACAGAAATGTTACCAAGTTGCTGTTCCTTGATGTCTTCATTTCAATTATAGCTCCAAGAGAAGAAGCTTTGGGCCAGGTAAGGAACAAATTCCCTGTGCTGTGAGCAAAGGGCACTTTTTGGTGACAGTCTTCCTTCCAACTGCCAGGGTTCTGCAGGAAACCTTGTATCTACTTAGCACTTCCTGCTCCTGGCTCAGGTCTCTGGTACCCTCCTGGCCCTGCCTGGCACATGTCTTGGCAGCTTGCACAGCATCCTTCCTGTGGGCTTCTGTTTCTCCCATTTCTGCTCAGTGTGATGGCAACCTACCTCATTTTCAACCTCAGGCCAAGCAGAAGTGTTGTTCCTATCCATCTGCCACGTTGGCCAAATTTCCCTGATGCTAAGTGATTTCAGGCACTTCCCAGGAGGACTGAGGGAGATACAAGGCGCTGTGCCTTGTTCTAGGGCCTTATCAGAGATGGAGAGGGTCAGGGACATATTCTCTACCAGGAAACATATAGTACCTAGAAGGGCTGCAGTGTGCTTTGAGAGGCAGACTGAATGACCAACATGGCATCCTCAGGGACATGCCAAAACCTAGCTTTAACCTCTAACCTCCACATAAGACATAGATCGTGGTCACAGCCACTCCAGTATTTCTTACAATGGCTTACTTCTGTTTAAAAGTCTGTGTACTCCCACAAACAGTTTCTCTGCAAGCCCATTCCTTAATATTACTCATCTCCCATTAGTTATTCATCCAAGCAGATTGCATGTCGGCCCAACCAGGAAAGGCATAAAAAGGAAGAAGGGGTGAAGAATAAGATGGGAGTTATGAGTAAATGAGTGAAGTTAAGTTATTATGAGCTCCATTGTAGAAAAAAAAATCATGCTTTAGGAATGTCAGGATGAACCTACTTTCTACTTTGCCCAAAACGTTGCTCACCATTGTCTCTCTAATAACATACTCATCCTTGGCAGCCCAGTTCACATCCTCCCTCAGAGTTTTCCAGATCCTACTTTGCTTCAGAACATCAATCACTGGCCTCACTAGTCTTAAGGTCCCTCGCAATGCTCTGGGTTTTTTTTTGTTTGTTTGTTTGGTTGGTTTTTTTTCCACACTAAATGGATATATTTTAAGATGTCTCCCTGCTCCGCAAATAAATCTGCATGCTATTTTCAAGTGGATCTTTGTCATTCTTTTTTGTTTTAAATCCTCAAATCTCTTACTTGTATTCTACTTGGTAGATAATCAAATAGTTGCTGTATAGGGAAGAATAGATGCTAATAAATGGAAAGAGTCCATGAAATTGCTGTAGTGGACACCCCACCTTAGCACAAACTGACTCTCTTAAGAATCAGAATATGGACATGGAGCTATCTGATTAGTTCTTGTGTATGTGGAAAAGAATCAATAAATATTGACCAATAAGTGAAGCTTAAGATATTTTTCTCATGATGATCACAGAATTAGACCTGCGAAATGTACATCTTCTAGCTAGAATATTCTGTCTGTCTTGGACCAGACAGAAGCTATTGTGTACTTTTTGCCACAATAGAGCACATGTGGTATCTAGGTGATCCTGTTACTGTGATAAAATACTCCGAAGAAAAGTAATTCCACAGAGAAGGTTATTTCAGATCATATATCAAGATTGCAGCCCTACATGTGAGGGAAGTCAAGGCATGGAAAGCAGGAAGCAGTGCAAGTGTTGTACCGCAGCCAAGAAGCCTAAAACCACAAACACTTGTGCTCAGCTCAATGTCTCCTTGCTGTCCAGTCCAAGGAGCAGGCCCAGGGCAGGTGCTATCTCTCTCAGTAATGTCCACTCTTAGTCTAGTTTTTATCTCAATTAAGGTAATCAGGTTGATTACTCACAGGCATGCCAAGATTGCAACCAAATTTAAATAATACAAGGTTGCTTTTTGCCTGGAGGATTGTCCATTATGTGAGTCTAGATATTGTCAAATTAATAATCAGTGCATTCAAGAGTAGTCACATCTTAAAACCTGTGACATTTCCTAGCATATGTCGTACTAAAGAGAGAAAGGTTTGGGTACTCTAACCCTAACCCTAACCCTAACCCTAGTCCTAGCCCTAACCCTAACCCTAACCCTAACCCTAACCCTAACCCTAACCCAAGAGTTGATAATTCTACAGCCAAGAGGAAACTCAAAGATTATATAGTTCCACATACAATTTTTACAACAAACTTTTTATTTTATGAATGTTTGCCTGAATATATGTATGGCCATCATGTATGTTCATAAAAGCACATATGGAGGGCAGAAGAAGCCACCCAGTGTAGGTGGTAGGAAATAAATCCAAGCCTCCTGCAGCAACAGCAGTTCTTAAGAACTTAGCCATTTCCTGGGCCCCTTTACACATCTCTCCACCTAATCACCAAAACTAAAATCACTCTCACTAAAAACACCCATGCTCGAATTATACTAACATATGTCCTAGTATTTAAAGAAACCTTTATTTGCCAAAATTTGAGGATCTACAGGAAAGTGTGACAGTGTCATTTACCACAATCTC
>JADRCD010222612.1:0-11057 GCA_019843815.1 Montemys delectorum | reverse complement strand
CTCATCTCACTATTTGATGAGTCTCTTGTGTCTTTGGACTATTTACCTCCTTCCCCCATCAGCACCAACACTGGCCTGCTGTTCAGTAAAGAATAAAAGTCCAGAAGCAGGTGACATGCACACCTGAGATGATAATGAAGCATTGAGGGCTTCAGAAGTATTGGAAACTTTTCCTGGTCAGTGTCATCTGTGATCCATTCTTTATGGCTGGCCTTCGGCAGTCAGACACTCCAGTCCGGTACAGCCCACAGCTCTCTTGTAATGCAGAGCAACCGCAGGTTCCGGTATCTTAAAACAAACAAAAACAGACAAGGCTGAGTCCAGCTTCGGCCTCCCTACCAATCTCGAGGTAAAGGTGCTTTCCCTGAGGTGTCATGAAGCTATTCAGTTGATGTCCTGGAATCCCATTCTCCCCGTGTTTCTCTTCAATTAAATGGGAGACAATGTTCCCGTGAAAGTAACTTAGGAAACAGCTCATGTGGTCATAGTAAAACCATAGCCCAAAGCAGCCGGTGGTTTTCATCCATCTGCCTGGCACAGCCCAGAGAGTGCCAGGCCTGATCCTTGGAGAGCCATCTCCGGTCTCAGCTGGTGCTTGAGTGCCTGTGGAGTTTTTCCTTACATGTAGTTATTAAACATTATGAAATCTTGAGATGTCTTTTTATGGAACGCAGTCTCAAAGCAAGATGCCCTTGGATATAAACGCTGAATTTACTTTGGACGGCGGTGGAGCAGTTGAGTTGTTTGCTGAGCGCTTAATATTAATGAGGACTCCGCGGTGAGCAAAACAGTCTAATGGGAAACACAAATACAAATTGATATGATAACTGAAATCAAGAAGAGACAGAGGTCTCACAAGAGCTTCTGACAAGATACTCTATGACACTGTAAACAGACTTTAAGCAATGTCGTTAAATGTGAGCACTTCCCCCTTTAAGCATATCTTGCAGAGCTGGGCAGGGGTGACACATGCCTTTAATCCAAGCACTTGGGAGGCAGAGGCAGGCAGAGTTCTGAGTTCAAGGCTAGCCTGATCTACAGAGTGAGTTCCAGGACAGCCAGGGCTACACAGAGAAACCCTGTCGCCAAAAACCAAAAACAAAAAACAACCAAACAAACAAAAGGAATATCTTGCAGGTAACAGTGTAGAAAGCAGGTCAGAGAGGAGCCAGGGCCTGCCTCCTGTCCTTCCTGCCATCATGAACATTCATACCTAGAGGTTCTTTGGAGCAGATAAGGCTAGTAGGTTAACACCCCTCCATTCTATCCTCCTCCCATGCCTCCATGAGGTACAGGGGCTGGAAAAGCCAAGCATCTTTGTTCTCCATCCTTTTCTGTAGCTCAAGGTAGTTGTATGACTCTGTTTGGGCCTGAGATTTGAGCCAACATCTATTGGGGGCTTCTGGAAGGAAACAAATATGGACTCCCCCGCCCCATTTTGTTCAACCATTAACAGAGATGTGAAGCCTCTCCATGAAATGAGGCACCATAGCAATGTCAGCTGCCACCCCACATGTTGTTCCTAGGGGAGAAAACTTGCAGGCTGCTAGTATTGTTATCACTGACCCGGTGATTCAAACATCAATTTCCCTCAAAATTGTTAACTAGCATTGTTATAGCTAGAAGATGAAATCCCAAGATTCACTTCAGGCCTTGAACTGGGACGGCAAAAATGGGTGGTGAGTCCAAAATGTTAGAATCCATCTCTTAGTGTTTCACTCCTCTGGCCCAGCTGTCTCCTTAACCCACAAGCCTGGATCCCTGAAACACTAACGGTAGCGTCCATTATGAAAGATGATGGATTCTCCTGACTGCTTTTGGTATGCTGTGTATACAATGTGTGTGTGTGTGTGTGTGTGTGTGTGTGTGTGTGTGTGTACAATACATACGGACAGACATGTATATGGTTGAGCAATCATAAGTGAGGATGCAGGTGCATGTGTGTCATGGTGAACATATGAAGGTCAGAGGATAACCTCACGCATCATTCTCATCTTCTATCTTGTTTGAGACAGTGTCTCCATAATTGTTCACTGCTGTATATAGGAGGGTAACTGACCCATTCTTCTACTTGGGCATTCTTCTATCTCTGCCTCCCTCTCACTTAGGGGTACTAGAGTTACAGATACATGCTGTATGCCCAGCCTATGTAACCTCTAGTAGTTCAAACTTGGGTGCTTATACTTGTAGAGCAAGAACATTACCCACTGGACTACCTCCCGAGCCCACCCAACTGCCTTTTTAACTATAGACATTAACACAGGGCCTGACATTAAAAGTAGTTAAGTGAATACAATTGAGAGCTGGAAAAATAACAGTTCTATTATTTTCTTTTTATGGACAAAAAAGATACAATGTGAACTTTTGGGAGCCAGATGGAAGAGATCAAGCTCAGTGAAGCATACACATTTCACATTGTGAATTGTGATTGTCATCAGCCAGCTCAAGTTCCTGCCTCCGGGCTGACAAGAGGGTGTCCACAGAATCAATCTCACTCATTCACAGGCATGAGGAAAGAGTATGTCTTTAATTAAATGCAAGAGCCAAAGTAGAACCAGGTGGCTGATTGCAAAGTCAAGGTGAAACACTTGGATAAAAAGGTCTCCATGCCAGAGGCCCAGGGCATCAGTTTGTTTATGTGGTCATAATTTTTATAAATTCATAACTTCCTTCCTTAAAGTTATAGGCATTTTTCTTTTCAATAATTGCACTATAATTTTCCCACACTTGACATTTTTTAATCCTTTGCTGAGGAAACACTGCATGAGATAAATAAATTAGTTCATTGGCTCATTAAATTGCACAAACAATACTAACATGGGCCCTTTATCATTTCGGACAGGAATGTCATCCAGAAAGGCAGAGATGAGCAGGCCTGAGCTGACCAAGAAGGGCTGATGCCAGGGGCTCTTGGGGCTACCTACATCTTTGTCTTGTTCTGACGTCACCCATCTAGTATACTCTGTGAAAAAACTCAGGACTTCCCCATCCTACCCAGTCCTACCTCCAACCTGTGATGCTGTCACCCCCAGATACAGTTTTGCATTGGGCAGGTCAAAAGAGCCTCTCATATTTTCAAACTGGATTATCCACTTAGTAAACACACATATAACCCTAGAGACGGGATAGTGATGTCCCTAGAGAAGTGGAACACTTTGAAAGAGGCTGCAGGTCTCTCTAAACCCCAGTCCGGTCATGTGGTCTCAAGGTGGCATGCTGAGCACTAATTCAGTGAATCGTGTCTATTGCTTATGTAAAAGAAAGCCCAGTGGTTAGTGTAATGGTGGCTGCCCTTCTGTTATTTGGAGGAGCCCTGTACCTGTGCTGGGTGCTGAGCTCCTTGTAGAAGAACCCCCTTATTACTGAGGCTCACCCAGGCAGAACCAACCAAGCTGGCCAGACCATTTCTCTGCTTCACCTGGCTGTCAGACAGGGGCCATCTGCTCCTTGATTGGCACACGGGCACATAGGTCCAAACACGTTCCCTAAGACACGGGTCTTCATATCAAAGGATGTCAGGGAACTTACTGTGTTGTTCCCTGAGAACAAAAGTTGTCAAAATGAGATGCAACTGAACAGTTAGGAAAATGTAAGTCAGTTTCTGTCTCCCCCATCCCCAGGGAGATGAAGAAGGGTGGTAGCTAAGGTTTCTAATGATCTGAGAGGGCAGTAAAGTCCCAATTTGATAGATCCTGATGACATCCTGCATTCAGGAAGACTTGGGTGGGAATTGCAGCTTTGTCATGTACCAGCTCTGAGGCCTTCTGGGCCTCCATGTTGACCTCTTTACTATAGAACTCTTAAGATTGAGAAGCAAATTAGACATCCGTTTAAGGTATTTGACAATTCTTCTCAGTGTTCTTATAAGTTCCTAGAGCCTTCTTGTAAATTCTTGGGAATTCTCCAAAGCACCCATGACAAGGAACTTCAGAGAGAGTGTGTTGTAGTGGGTGATGGTCCAGCATCAGGTAGAGTTGCCAAACCCTTGTCTGACACAATGATGGGATCAGCCATGTAAGCTAGGACAGTGTATAAGTGTTTTAAAGTAGATGGTAAATACTGTCTTTATCTCGAATTTCTACATTCGTAAAGGGGTTGGTTCCAAAGGCACCCTAAATCTAATATATCCATTCTGATTGCTTGCCAAATATCTGTTGTGGCTTTGGCAATTCTTAAAAAGTGTCTTTTGTCAGAGCCTCATTATATTTTGCTGTGAAGTAAACCATGGTAGGATCAGTGGCATAGAAACACTGGCTTCTTACTTCCAAGTGAGCAAGGAAGCTGGGTTGCCGAAGATAGGGGGCTATTCACTGAGGATGTCTCACATCTTTTGGGGGATATCAACTATCTAAGGTCAAGTGCTGGCATGCACAGGCACCTGATGAGCACACGTCACACTGCATTCAGGAACAACAGCCAGGCAAGTCTCATGACCAAAGGTCAGTAGGCAGATTTTATGTCCGCCACGAGGCCAGGGCAGGAACTACAGTGTTATCAATACTGCAGCAGAGTCAGGCGTTAGGACCAGCAATTCCTTCTCTATACTTGTGATGCTGTGAAAGGCTCAGCATGGAATCCCTTTTACAGTCCAGTGAGGAATTGGCAATTGGCAGTCCTTTTGTTATTGCCGCCCCACCCAGACACCCAGGTCTCACTCTGTAGCCTGGCTGACCTTGAACTTGTGATGATCTCCTCTCTGCTTCTCTAGTGCTGAGATTACAGGCATATGCAGCTACACTCAGCAAGACTGGTCTTTTGATTGGTTATCGCCTCTGATGAGCAATACAACTTCTTGGTATATTGTGGACCAACATAATGAGATCCAAATGTCTCTAGTAAACACATCCTTCTGAGATTCCATCACATGGTGAAGACACTGGGCAGAGGAGAAAGGAGCGATGGGGAACTCCTCTGTGCAGCCAGTTCTTCCCATTTGGCCCTCAGCGGCAGAGACTGAATATCGTTGCTGTCTAATGCCTATCAGAAGTCTAACGGAATTGAATTATTGGCTTCCCGCCAATCCTCAAAGGTGTTTCTGGTTTTCTCACAGCAACCATCAAAGTAACCAATGCCTCTGGTTTCAAACAGCACATTAGATCAAAGGCATGGATTACTTTTAAAATGTGACCATTTTTCTAGCAATAGCTCTCCTTGCTGATGATGAGTGATACTCGGGTGGTTATTTGGTTGAGTTTAGCACAGACCTAAGCAGTAGCTGAGGTAGATAATGGAAATGGGAATTAGAGTCCTTCTTAGACTGTAATTAAATAGAACATAGATTATCAGACTGCAGGGGAAAGACTCGCCTGCCTGTGAGATACTCACTGTCATCTGAAGGGCCAGAGCCTTAGGATTCTTTCTCAGTCTCTTATTCATTCGTTCATTCATTTATTCATTCATTCATTCATTCATTCATGTATTTATTTAGTGATGCTTGGGATGGGATGCAGGCTATTTCACATTCTAGACAAGCATTCTGCCTTGGAGCCGCATCCTCAGCCCTTCTTTCTCAGTATTTTTGCAGGAAAAACAAGAACTCTTCAGGGAAGGATGGCTTTTACGCTTGGCTGGTTTTCTGTGACTCCTGTTATAAAGCAGAATAGCTCAGGGTTAAAAACCCGAGCCCTGGAATCTAAAACTAGATTCTAAATTGGCTCTGCCACTGGGCATCTGTAGGACCTGGTGATAGCTGAGACAGTTCTTAGCCTCTGCCGTTGCCGTTGCCATTGGTATTGACTACAGATGTTCAGTTCCTGGCAACCAGAAGATATGGTGCCCTGAGTCCTGGCTTAGGTGTCTAGTTCTAATCAAAGACTTGTGAGCAAGTATATTCTATGTGTGTTCAAGATAATGTATTCTGAGTACCTGGTAGCATTCTTACCGTCTTAGTGGTGGCAATGATATTACAGCATGTCCTAACTCTGTATCTAACAACACATCTACTGCTACCAAAGCCATTACTAGTCCCGTGTCTTTGAGAAACTCAGTTACCCTTGAAATGCCATCATACCATGTGGAACTCGAGGAAAGAAAGTTATAGCTGAAGTTTCTGCCTTTAAAATTATGTGATCCCAATAAGGACTGACTCAGAGAATTCATCCCAAGATATTTCTATTAGTTACAGAATCAAACTATGTCAATCGTACATGCTAGCCTCTCCCCTTCCGTAGCTGCTCCACCTCCCAGAACAAAAAGATCTATATCCTTGTTACAAATGTTCCTAGATCCTGTTCTGGACATTTCTGCCCAGGAAATTACATTGGCTTGTGAATCCGTGTCTACAGACGTGTGTCCTCCTTAGTGGATCACTCCCCTGCTCTGTTTCCACCAATAGGACTGCTGCTGCCCACTGTAGTCTTTCTCCCAAAGGCATTCCTGCCTGAACTTGCCAATGACTGGTTTGTGTTGACATTTTAGGGTGAACCTTAGGAAACTGCCATTTCCTCAGAGTCAAATCTAGTAGTATTTTATGGTATAAATTTACTTTGGGAAAGAGGAGAAACCTCATCACCCGTCATGTTCATGTTGGCATCCTCCTATTCAGGACCCGAATCACTTCTCCCTTCCTCTCTTTGTTCACTAAAGGTTTGTGCCTACAGAACACGTTCTGATGTCCTCATACCCAGCAGATACTGAGGCTGTTTCCTGGTTTGACTCAGGTTTTCCCTGACACCTGTTATTAACACTTATGCTATACACACTGGGAGTATTTGAAAAAGGCTTCCTTTCTTACAAACGTGCAAGAAAACAACTAACACCTCTTCTCTTCAACCTCTTTCAGATCGAAGACATCATTACAAAGATGCAAGATGACAAGACAGGGGGTGTGCCCATCAGAACAGTTAAGAGCTTTCTCTCCAAAATCCCCAGTGTCGTCACAGGTAACATATCCTTAGAAGGTGTCAGTGACAACCAGAATGACTATTAAAGAGTTATGTGATTTAGATAGTGATGTGGGGGGTGTCTAGGGATCTGAAGAGTAACATAAAAACCTCTATGACGATCTTGACTCAAAGCCCCTCCTCGTCTTGGTTTTTAGTAAAAGCCTACACTTTGCACATCATTAAGAAGCACTTTAGTGTTATGAGCCTTTCAACCATGTGTAGCTACTGCCTCTGGGAGTAGATGAACTGACAGGTTAGCAGTGTGGCCTGTGGCTATAAACAAATGCAGACGTGCTCTTGAACATTAAGCAGGCTTCATTTTGTTGGGGCTTGTTTGTTTGCCAGTTTCATTTGGAACATGATTGATTGTACTATATAACTCAGGCTGACCTTGAAATTAGGATCTTCCTGCCTCTGTCTCCCAGTGCTAGGATAACAGGTATGTACCACCATGCCTAGCTCCATTTAAGCACATTTAAAGAAAAGTTTTGTGTCTTAAGAAATGCTCAAATTCTATAAAATGCTTTTACTAAGTTTTTAATCTACTGTGCTCCAACTCCTTTTAAATAGGAATTTTAAAATATTGCTCTGCATTCTGTTACTTTTTTGTGGTTCAATATAGTCAAGCTAATTTCTTTAAAAATTAAGGCTTTTTAAAATTTTTTTAACTGTGTGTGCACACATGCATACATACATAAAGAGGTGTCCATTAAAGCCAGAAGAAGTCATGAAGTACCCTGCAGCTGGGGTTGCTGGTGGTTGTGAGCCTCCCAGTATGGGTGTGGGAACTGAACTCAGGCCCTCAGTAAAAACAGCATTGAACTCTCAACTGCTGAGTTGCCTTTCCAGCCCCCTCTTAAAATCTTTATTGTAAAATATCTTAAACATGCCTATAGTTACAAAAAAAAAAAATCATAGAAAAGTCACATAGCATTTTGCCTTATAAATAACATCAACATCTTAAAGTTCTTTTTTTTTTTTTTTTTTTTTGAGACAGGGTTTCCCTGTGTATCCCTGGCTACCCAGGAACTCACTCTGTAGACCAGGCTGGCCTAAAATTCAGAAATGCACCTGCCTCCATCTCCCAAGTGCTTGGATTAAAGGCGTGCGCCACCACCGCCTAGCAGAGTCCTCTTATTAAGTGCTAATAAAGTGAATTCCTCTCCCTGTTTGTCCTCTATTTTGGTTACATTAAGTCATTGTTTTCCTTCATAGCTTTCTTATGGATTGTGTATCCCTTGCTATCCAAACAAATAAGTAAATGGACTTAGACAAAAGTTTTGGTGATTCTTTCATTTCCAAAATTTATCTATTTGCTTTCCAAAATTGAGGAGCCATCAGAACGAGGCATCTGTCATGCACCATAATAGCCAAAATGACAACTTAAAATATTCAGGTGGTGCTGGTATGACATGGGGGAGTTGGAGCTTTTTCTTGTTGTTGATGGGAGTGTGAAATGTTGCAGCTACTCTGAATGGAGTTTGGCAGTTTCTTAGAGATATAGACATTGTGTATGCCTCCTGGGTATTTACTCACTAGATCTGAAAACATGTCTTTGTGAGAAGGTTTCCCCTTTTAGAGCAAGCTGATTTTGAACTTGCTATGTACTCTAGGCTTGCCTTGAACTCTCGCCTCAACCTCCCAAGTATTAGATTTACAAATGTGTGCCATCATACCTGAAAATAGATGCATTTAAACACAAAGATATCTTATATTGTTGTAAGCTGTATCAGGTAGAGATTTCTTGGTCCAATATGTAGACTTGTGGACGTTGTAAGCTTGAGAAAATAAATCCAAGAATAGTGTTGGTCAGGTTAGAGTTGAGGTTGGGAAGAGCATCGGATGGTTCTGTCTAGGACACAGTTTGAAATAAGGGATAGAATATCTGGAGACATTTTATAGAGAACATATAAATGGAAGAGTCATGATGTCCAAGGACTTAACAGGATGCTACAAATTCCATGTATTTATCTATAAGACACTCCCTACCTAGTTAAGAGATAACCTACTGGCCCACACCTTTTGTGACTTTGAGTTTAAAGTTTCCCCCATTGACATATCAAGGAAATTTTTTTCACTCCTCCTATTAGGAATTCCTAAGTAAATTCTTAGATAATCCTTGGGTAAAGTTGATAAAGAAATGCCTGCTACTCCATCTGTGTCTAGCTAGGTTGGGATTAGGAAGGCCCCAAAGGAAATATACTGAAATAAGAGATGGGCATATTTAGGATGAGAAGATGAAAGGCAAGCTATTCTAACACAATTGCATTCTTAAAAGGTGAGAAATGAGGAACTACAAGAGTGAGACTTAGCAAACAAATGTTGCTGTGAGGGAAATGGATGGGCAAGGGAGAGCAAAGTCAAGGACAAAGTAGAATCCATTATCAGATCATCACCAAGACACATCCACTTGGCAAGCCTCATTTGCAAGAAGCACAGAGCCATGCCTTAGCAGCTTCCCATGCAGAGGTGTAGATTCTAAGCACGATGTCCACAGAAGGTCACTTCAATATCATTCCAACCCCCTCCTCTCTGGATAGCAGATGAACCTCCTCAGATCTCCTTTCCTGAATAGTAACTGGGTCACAAAGATGATAATTGAAGCAAGAGGCGAGTTTCCCGAGTTCTCAGTTTCCAATCCTATCTACTCTCCACCTGTCCAGCGGGAGACAGACAGATCATGGGTAGTATGCCTGCCAACTCCATGAAAGCAGCCATATCACACAGCCTTGCCCAGATGCCACTGACAGCCATTCCAAGATAATTCCCCAACGCTTAATGTCCTAAAGAATTTTCCAGCAAATTTGAAGATTAATCTCCTCCAAGCTAACCTCAGAAATCCAACTCCTAGCATATAGGAGCTCTAAGAGACATCTAATCTCACTTGATTTTACAGGCAGGAAATCTGAGTCTCATGATGTGATACAATGTTATAAAAAAATTTATAGAGACAGAACCCAAACTTGAATGTGGATTCCTTACCCATGGCAAACCACTCATACACAAAATTGTAGACTCTTAAGTTGCAACACTCCCTTAAATGCCTGATGCATTTCTCTGAACAAGAGAATCACTTGTGTGGCTTCTTAAAGATACAGTCCCCAGGCACCCTCTTGGGCTTGGACTCAGAAATCTCTGTTTTTAGCAGCTTCCCAGGTCGTCTCTACAGCCTGTCTCCATTTGGAAGCTGAATAATCCCTGCCAAGTTCTCCGAACTCCTGCTTTAATAACCTCCAATGATGAATGTTCTCATCTCTCATCCCATCTTCAGACAACGTTGACCTTTGAAAACTTCTCCCTTATAATGAATTGAAAGTTCCTTGCCTCCTTGTTGCTTCAAGTCATTCATCTCCATTCTACTTCCCTCTCCCAATCAAAGAAAAGAAGTCTGGGTTTGATTAAAATTATACTTAGTTTGCTTTCTTTTTGAAAGTTTTTACTGTACAAAAAAATTTCAGAAAATATCCAGGTATGCACATATGTTTATTTAAAACATTCCAGCACGATTTGCCCACATGCATTTCTATCTCTGCCTTAGCCCACAAGTTCATTCACTGAGCTTAATGGCAATGTGAACATTTTATGGCTTTTCTACTGCATTTATTGGCAAGAGGTTTCGGAGAGAGCATTCAGGGCTGCAAACTGCCTCTGTGACTTTGAGCTACCCACCAGCCTCTTTGGGCCTCTGTTTTCTCATCTGGATTAAATGTTGTCTAAGGTCCTTCTCACTCTTGCCTTCCACGGCTCCACCGGCAGCTTGGACTGAAGAAAGTATGGAGCCTCTCCCTGCCAAGTCTAGGAATGACGATGCAGAGGAACCTGTCTGTGTTCCACTCTGACTGCCCCGACCAATGTGACTTGGCTATCACACCTTCTCTTTCACGGTTGCACTTTTTTATTTTCTGCTTAAAGAAGTTCATTTTAGAAACAACATCCTGAAATATGTCAAGTTGTAATTGTGGAAGGAAAAAAGCAGAGCTCTGATGTTCTTGCCCTTCATGTCATTAAAATCTGGCTCTAAATGTCACATTAATTCATCTCTCCACATTTTCCCTTGTTTGATTTTTTTCCTTTCTCTTATGAGAAGAAATACTAAGTTGAAGGACAGCTCATTTATTAAAAGTGAAAATACATCATACAACCCACTAATTGTGTTCTAAAGCTTATTTTTTT
>JADRCD010222611.1:0-31755 GCA_019843815.1 Montemys delectorum | reverse complement strand
GGGAACACCGTAGGAGACGTAAGCAGTCGCTCAACGTTTATTATATACTTAAAATATTAGGGCACCTTAGTGACAAAATTCAGTCAGTTAACCATTGCTTATATACTTTTGCAAGGGCAGGAATTAAATCATGACACTAATGACCTTCAACCTGTGGATAGGTGGGGTGAGCATGCTTGGCTGAGGAAAAAATGTCCGGATAAAATCAAAGGAACAGATGAAACGTAGCGCTTTCAGAGTGAGCCCGTTGCACAGCCATGTTGTAGAATCCCCAGTTAGTTAATACAAAGGGCACATATTTTTCAAAGCATCTAAGCAAGTTTGCATATAAAAACGAACTTGAAAGGACTCTTGCTTTTGAGGTTTCTACTCTAGTGATATGCTCATGCATTGTACACAACTGAAACTAAACAATGCAAAATAAATACAGAGTTATGGATGACAACTGAGGATCAACTCTAAATAGAATAAAAAAGGATCCAAAGTTTGAAGGATGGTTGCTATTAAAATTATTTTTAAATACTGAGGTAATTGATGTTTAATTTTGGAATATTATGCCATAGAGATCAACTACATCAATGTGTACAAAATTTCTACATAGATATCCCTCATGGACATATCGGTATATATTTTTATATTTTTAACTAAAGATACGAATGTGAATGCAGATAAATAGATACACAATTGAATGTTTTATTCGATAAAAATGGAACCCTTTTAATATATGCTGCTTTTTAAAGCAATGGTTTCTTTTTTATTATTTATTTATTTATTTATTTATTTTTATTCACTTTACATCCCACTCACTTCCCTCCTCCTGGCCACCCCTTCCCACAATCTTTCCCTTATTTCCCCCTTCTCCTCAGAGCGGGTAGGGGCTCCCCTGGGGACCCCCATCCCTGACACATCAAGTCTCTGGGAGGCTAGGCACATCCTCTCCCAGAGTGCAGACAAGGCGGTCCAGCTAGAAGAGCACATCCCACAGACAGGCAACAGCTTTAGGGACAGCCTCCACTCCAGTTGTTCAGGACTCACATGAAGACCAAACTGCACCTCTGCTACAGATGAGTAGGGAGGCCTAGGTCCAGCTCCTGTATGTTGCTTGGTTAGTGGTTCAGTCTCTGAGAGCCCCAAAGGGTCCAGGCTAGTCGACTCTGTTGGTTTTCCTGTGGAGTTCCTATCCCCTTCGGGCAGCAACCCTTCCTCCTGTTCTTCCATAAGAGTCCCCAGGCTCCATCCACTGTTTGGCTGTGGGTGTCTGCATCTCTGTGTGAGCTGCTGGGTGAAGCCTCTCAGAGGGCAGTGATGCTAAACTCTTGTCTGCAAGCATAACAGAGCATCATACAGATGCTGGTTTAAGAACTTGATTTCTCCAGTAAAAAATATTGTAGGGATTATTTCATGCACAACAATATTAATGTGTAGAATCATTTCTTTCTCCAAATAAAGCATTTCGTTGTATACAGATTATTTTATTTCATATAATTTCATACAATATTTGAGTTCAGGGTTGTTATTTTCCCCTTATTGTAAACACACTGAAAGCAAAATTCTAAAGCCAGTCCTCCTTTTTCTCAATGCTGAATGTTTAGAAGTGGAATTATTAGGCCACAGTGCATACACAGGTCAAATGACTACATTTAAGACAGATTTATATATATGTATGTACATATACATACATATATATATATATATATATATATATATAAATATTCCAGAGTAGGAACAATGTAAACAATAATAGGTTATTTACAGATATGTAGAAGCCCTAGAGAATAGGGGCTGACGAGTGATAGTTTGCAATAAAAGAAGATGAAGCAGGAGAAATAAAAGGGAGTAACCAATAAGATATGACTCAGAAGTTAAGAGCCAAAATTTCAGAGTCTTCAGTCCACAGGTCGAGGGATGGCTCACTACCAGCTCTGTGCTCAGTGACTTTTAATTTGATGTTACGGATAGACTCCTCGTCTCAGAAACACCAAGGCTTTGGAGTCAATTGCTTGCCTGTCTTACAGTGCTGGATGTTTGTGTATAGGCTTGATAAAGCCACAGAACCTGTATGCTTGCAGAAATCAATGCTTTGCTAAATAGGCTCCCACTCTGCTCTCAAACTGAGTTTGAAGGAGCTCTATGCGGGGATCCAGCGTCGTTATTTGTCTTGTTGCTATAAACATGTTGTATTAGGCACTTCTCTTATTGCTGTGACAAAACACAACTTAAGGGAAGAAGGATTAATTCCGTCTCCCAGTTTAAGAGAGCACGGCTCTCATAGCACGCGGTGGTAGGAGCACATAGCTGGGACCAGGAACCTAAGCATAGGGCCTGGGATTACTCACTTGACTTTTTCTTTTTGACCTTTTTACTCAGTCTGGCTGAGGACACGAGCCCATTGGATGGCACCCCCTACCTTCATGGGAAATCTCCCTTCCTTCTTAATCCTCTCCAAAAATTCTTACAGATAAGCACAGGTTTTCATTTATCTGATCTGACACCAGTGTTATTTCCTAATCTCTTCAAGTTGACAGTCAAAATTAACCACATACAGTAAAGAACTACTTGATGATTGACAGTTATTATTTTTCCAGTGAACAGGGAAAGCTACCGGTCTTATTTCTCATGGCACACCTGAAATGGGATTTCTAAAATGGTAACACCAAAAAAAAAAGTTTCTTCATCTGAGTAGAGAAGATGGAAAGACGGAGGTCTGTGGGGACGGCTGCTTCCAGCTGTTTTCATTTAGGAAAAGTCCCATTATCCTTTGATTTTCCTCAGTCTAGGGAATCATTATTATCCTGGCACTTCTCCTGACATTTTTACGACTTTGTTTATTTTAATACATGGTTCATTATTTGTTTTGGAGCAGCCTTCCCAACGATCCTTCCAAATGCCCCTTCAGCTTGCCCGGTAAGATGACGCCTGGTCTCTTTTGCTGTCTCCCCTTCCCACTTGGCTGAATGCCTCTGTTCACTGGGGGCATAGAACTCAGTGACAGCACTTCCAGACACCGACAATTATTTACTCCTTTGCATGATCAGGAAAATTAATTATTGTTTGGTTCTAAAGTGGAAGGATCTATATTGGGTTCACTAAGTGTCGCGGGGGAAAGTGTAATTCTGTCCCACCCCGCAGCTTAGAAGCAAACATACTGAACGCCCACCTTGCTCCATTCACTGAAGTTATGCCTAGCAGAAGCAGGCTGTAGAGACGGAAATGATGCCTTCCTCCCAGCATGCTTCTTTTCCAGCCTCGAAGGGTTTCCCAGCAGGCAGTAGGAGTCTGTTGATTGACTTGGCTCCTGAGCTGATGTTTACACTGCTGTATTCATCTTACTCCGATGATGATGGGATGTGCCACCCGGATGTGGCAAGGCTGACAGGGAATGTGAGAAAGACCAGACAGATGACAGCCTCTCCGGTCCTTCAGAGCCATCCAGGGTGATCTGTCACCTGATGATAGGCCAGGGCCTGTCATTTATTTACTTACAGCTTTAATGTGGGAAAAAAACGAGGGGGTGGTGGTGATGTGGTATAACAAAAGACAAGGAGAAAATGAAGGGCTACAGGAGGAAAAAAATTGACAGAGCCTTTGTGTCATTAAAATACCAGCAGGCATTTTGTACATCCCAGTAGACATTGGGACCAGTCTGGGACACATGCTTAGCAGCATTCAGGTCAGGAAACTTAGATTTACATAGCGGAACGTTCTCTGTTTACCCTCATGGCAGGGAGCAAACCCACTGTCACTTTCTATTAAGCGAATTTGAATTGAAAAAAATTTTTCTTGCTGTTTAGTTTCTGTGATATCCTCTGATCAGTTTGGTAAGCATGTTTCCCCTTTTTGTTTTGTAATTGAAGTACGTTTATGAACTAACCTTCGTGGGGTGTTGAGGTTGTCACCCACCAGTCGATATCAACCTGTGCTAGAAATCATCAACAAGCTAGGCTATCAGACTTTTAAAAACTGTTCACTTGTTCTTTCTTTATAGTGACAACTTGGTTGCAAGAACTAAATGCCTAAACCTAGGTAAGATGATGAACGTCTGGCTCACAAGGCGAATCTGTAGGGATAAAAGTTGAACAATTTATATAGTTGAACTATTTAAACTTAAGGAGATTAAATAATAATATAATTCATAACATATAATAAATTATTTTACAAAAATAAGCAAAAACAATACATGATTTTTACTCGTGTTTAAATGAGGCAACAAACTTAATGAAAAAACACATTAAATATTTTATGTAAGGATAATGATTCGAGTCACTAGATGTTTGAATGACGCCTGGCATTTATAGCTTGGGTGTGTCATTTTAGTAATTTATGATGACAGGTCTTATTTTGTCGTACTGCCACCAGGAGAGGGACCTGAGGACTTTCCCACATGGATGAACTTTCTTAGAACAAGGGTGTGTCTGGTAGTGAGCCAACAGGCTAGGAGTGCACTGTGCCCTAACACTATAAAACATTCACCTGGTACCCTTACAGTCTGTTCATGAGTCTCAGGTGCTGGACCTCCAACTACGTCATTAAACTCATCATGCAAAAAAATACCAGACAACTAACAAATTCTCTAAGGAGAATCATCCTTGAACACACAGCAATCTGAATTCAGCACCCTTAAAATTAAATGTTCTCCATAAGGATCTCTGATTCTATGTTCTTTTGAGTCTGGGTTTTAAACTGTAGCTCCAGGTGCCTCAGAAGCCTACAACGGACTCTTACTTGAGTCTTTCTTCCTGCTCTGCCTCCTGCAAATGGTGACATTACAGGAGAGCCACCACACCAGGCTATTTCCTGTAGAACACAGTGCTATAACAACCATCCTGGGGCTCGTATTTGCAGCATCCAAGCAATCCCAAGAGGGTACCCTGCGATGTAGCTGGTCCTTCATTTGTTCCATGAAGGTGAATTCTCTAAAGATGTCAAAACCATACAAGTGACTCCAGAGCAGGTTAGGGATGTTGCCTCTTGTGATAATACCAAACGATGTAGAGGAGGCTGTTGGAGCAGACCCAGTGCATTCCATTTTCTCTAGCTGTCACCCCTAGCCCTGGGTGTTCAAGAAAAGGCTTTTTTGATGTGTTTCTGAGTGGCGTTTTCTTACTGATTCTGGAGATTCCAGCTGCATGTGACAAGGCAATTCTTCTGGGTCTCTGTAGCCAGGAAGAGATGTCTATAGACACATAATTTAAAGGAAGATTTTTAAATGATTTACTTATTCTTATCATACGTGCATTGGTGTTTTGCTTGCATTTATGTCTGCATGAGGGTGTCAGATCCGCTGGAACTGGAGTTACAGACCGATGTGAGCTGCCATGTGGGTGCTGGGAATTGAATCCACACAGGGCATGGACCCCCAGTGACAAGAATTTGTCAGTTTAAGACTTCCAGACAGCAATTTACTATGCAATATTCAGAAGGCAGTGATTCACTTTCTGTGGCTAGCTCTTGGCATCTTCTTTGAATGACCCTGGAGACTCAATACAGTCAGGTGAATTCTGCAGACCGCCCACTTCCTCTCGTGTACTTCCAGAGGTTTCATTTTTTTGTGTTGGCTGAGGCTCCCTTTTCCTCCACAAATAATTTCAGCACGGAAGAGAAATTTCTTCCCTTTGATGTATTTGAAAACTTATATTGGATGCAAACTGTGACAATAACCTTGGTCTTTTCATCATGTAAGCAGAGTTGGTTTTTAAAAGATTTATTCATTTGCTTATTTTCTTGTATGTATCCGTGTGAACATATATATACACAGGTGTGTGCAGGCATGCTCATAGCACATGTGTGTAGATAGGTGCTAGGTATCTTTATGTATCGCTTCTCACCTCATCGGGCTCTCTCCTTGAACCTGGGGCTCACTTCTTCTCATCAGCTTTGGCTAGGCTGGGAGAGAGCAACAATCCCTGCAGGTCCTGCCGCCTCTGCCCTGCTCAGATGAGGTTACAGGTGTGTGTGGGACAGCTGCTTGTTAAGTGATAGGCGGGATCCAAATATCAGTCCCCATGATTGTTCAGCAAGTGCTGGGAACAGCTGAGTTACCTGCTCAGTCTCCATTCTTAGGGTCACAACCTGTTTCTTTCTGAAAACAATTCTTCCTATGTTCTTACCCCTGCCTCCATTTTTGAGGAAAGCTAAGAAGTAACAACAGCTACCATCCACTCAAGCCATTTCAGCTGAGACCAAAAGACATTCCTGAATCTATAATTTATAATTTCTGTTATCAACATGTTTACTCTTGACTTGGACACCTTCTTGTTCTATCTAGTATCTGTCAATTCATAAAAAGTACTAAAATAAAGTTGTAAAACAGACAGGCAGGTAGGTGGAAATGTGTATTTGCTATTTGTGGTAGCTTGAATAGGTATGGGCCCTTGTTTGAGTGCTTGGCACATGAGAAGTGGCACTATTAGGAGCTATGGCCTTGTTGGAAGAATTATGTCACTGGAGGTGGGCTTTGGGACCTTATAAACTCAAGTCTGGCCAGTGTGTCACAGTTTTTCCCTATAGCCTGCAGATCAAGATGTAGAATTCTCAGCTCCAGCGGTCATGTCTGCTTAGATACAGCCCTGCCTCCTGCCATGATGATAATGGACTAAACCTGAGAAACTCAGCCAGCTCCAATTAAATGTTATTCTTCATAAGAGTTGTTATGGTCATGATGTCCCAGCACAGCAATAAGACCCTAAGACACTAAGACACTACTACTAACAGGAAGATTCTTCAAAATCCCTGGGCACCGGGGGAATATTTAAGATAGTGAATCCCATTTAGAAGCTAAGCGTCATTTATCTGGAGTGGGAGAATCTATAAATAACCAACATGGTTCCCACTAGTGTCACCCAAGGAAGTTGGGGGTGTAAGAACATACAGTCCATGATGTGTCGCTTTGTGCCTTAGGGTACTCCTGGTGGCTCTTGGCAACCCTTAGCCTATGACAATGTCACTCCAGTTTCTGTCTCTACCATCTTATGACCTCCTCCATGTGCTCTAACAGGAACATCTGCCGTTGATTTCAAGGGCCATTCCAAGTCAGGGATGGTTTCTTCTTGGGATGTTTAATATTACTTTCTATAAGACCACATTCTGAGATTCTAGGTAAATCTGAGTTTGGGTGGACATCACTCAGCACCATGTACTCTCACTCTCATTCAGTGTATTTCAGAAGGATGGAGAGAGTGGGAAGACGTTGAAACCATAGTTACCAAATAAAGGAGGATTCACTTTAACTTTATATTATTCCATTTATGTTGTTGTCTAATTAATATAAGAGAATGCAGAACTTTGAAACACTCTCCTTGGGAGCCTGGAATTGGAAATAATAGTTTTCTGATAAGCGTTCTGTCATGTTTTCCTATGGAGCCTTCTCATTTGATCCTCCCAGCAGCCTGGTGAAGTAGGTGTGGCAAATAGTTCTAATGAGAGCTTTGGAGAGCAAGACACAAGGCTCAGCTCAATGTGAGTGCATTTTGCTCACATTCCCTTTTAGTGCTATCTGGGGCACAGGTGCCATCTTATTGTCTCAGGAAGCAGCTTTTCTTCTCCCAGTACTCAAGGAGGTGTGTACCCCCACTTCTACTTCCATATCCCAGTTTTCACTGGATTTTGAGATGTAGGAATACATATATTCTTAACCATCATGACTTTAGGGCCTGTCTGAACTGAGTTCTCCAGCTTATTATCAATGGATTTTTGTAACACTGAGTGAATGACATTCCCTTCCTGGGTCCTGGATTAACACACAGAGAAAAATAACTTTCTTACAAGAAATGAAGAAAATAACTTACATTTAAAACTTCAAGCAAGGCACCCCTAAAATCAATAGCCTCTTTGGGGGTATCAGGCTTGGATGTGTATCAAACATGCAGATCCTCAGTCTCAGAACCTTGTTCAGCATGTGCAGAGCCCAGTGGACAGGCTTGGATGTGTATCAGACACGCAGATCCTCAGTCTCATCAGGTAGGAAGCACGAGGTGAGTCTCCAAGCCCACCGAACTGCATGACTCATGGGCAAGTGACTGAGAGGGACTGCAAACAAGGGACGCTGCCTTTGCTCTGTTTAAACTCAGATCAATTTAAACATCATGGGAGGAGCCTGTAGGAAATCTTGCAGATACAGCAGGAGGAGGGAGGAATCTACAAGGAGCTTGGGAAGCTCCCAGCATTGCTTCAGTGTGTCACACAAAGGAGAAGACAGGTGAGACATTCCTTGTGTATTTATGATGGAATGGTAATTTATTTTTTAAGAGGTTAATTTGCCTCTCTCCCAAAAGATAATTACACTGTACCCCCTGTTATTCCCATTGTACCATAATGATGATGTGGTAATGGAAGACTTCAGTATTTCCAAAGGAATTCAGAAGCTGGGATGACGTCAGGCTTAGATCAAATAGAAATAACTTCTGAGGTCTCCACTTATTAAAAATGTATGTCATGTGTTCTAGGATTTTCCTGCATAGTGATTGCACACAGGCAGGAGGCAGCCTGAAGCTTTTTAACAACCCCACTGCTCTCCCCCTTCCTCATTAAGCAAGGACGCAAACAAGCAACTGGCAAAGGCAGACAATAGACTCACCTTTCTCCAAATCTGTGAGGAAGATGTGGAGAACTTTGTAGAGCTTCAGCAACTGTCTCTATGGGGCACCCCCTGCTTGACATGGCTACCTTTTCGTTGATGAGAGCTAAGGCACTAACATTCTGTTCACACAAACAGTGGTGTTTAAACCAGGAAGCATTCAGAGTCTGATTTCCACCCGACTCTCCATCTCCACCCAAGCCGAGTCCTTCTGTGTTCCTAGTGCTGGTGCTGTTTCCAGACTTCATGTTTCAGAATCTTTTTCTTGTCACACACTAGCTCCTTCCCCCTTCACAAACTCAGGCAATCTGGGTCTTGTGGTGCTCACCTGTAATCCCAGCACTACAGAGGGGCAAGCAGAATTGGAGGCTCAAGGTCAGCCTGGGCTACCGTAGGATCTTGTCTTCAAAACCAAAACCAAAAGCAAAAGGGGAAATGATGTGGTCATATTTTAACTTCAAAAAAAAAAATTAAAGAAACAAAACTAAAAAACAAAACAAGCAAAACAGACAAAAATTCAAACCAGAGTGACCCCAACTCTTCCATACAGACCTCAAATTCCTCCCTTTGATATAAGAAATAACATTTGTTATATTTAAGCCACCTCTGAATAGACAACGAGCCAAAGATCAGCTATCATCTCATAGCTGATATTGTATAAGAATTCACACATCTTGGTACCTCTATTTTATTAGGCACACATCGGTTGGCGGTGGTGTGTGCATCGGCTGTACATTAACAATGGGACAAAAACAGAATGCAGGATCTACCTCAACTAAGTTGCAGATGATGAGAAAGAAGTGTACTGAAACTAAGCATACATTGTCTGCAGGTTTTTAGACAAAATGCTCATTAGGGAGGCAGAAGTCTTAAATTACAGCATGTTTTTATCCAAGATTGATAAAATACAGTGTGATATAACTCTCTTCTGTATTTCCCTTGTTGCAGAAACCACTCAGTGTGGTGGCTAGATGATGGGTTTCTACCCAGCTTGTCCCCACTGGGTGCAGCAGGTGGAGTGACAGGGCCTTTGGCGTCCCCAGAGTATGTTATAATTCTTCTGTGGCAGTAATAATTAGAGTCCCTCAGAGGAATTGGGAAAGTACAGAGGCTGAAATGAAGCCAAAACGAAGGGATGAAAATGTGAAGGTAATACTCAGCTCTCCTGCATTTCTTCTGTACTGAAGAGTGGAAAGAGTAGATCGAACCTACAAACGAGGTCTGGCTTCTCAAGGAAGGCTCTTCATGGGCATGCACTCCAAGCACCGTGGTCTACCAGAGACCTCTTCCCAACTTTCCATCTTCCTGATGCCTGGAGTCTATGTTGTATAGTCGAAAAAAGTGTTGGTCTCAAAATTATATCCATGTGTTATAGGACAAACACCAGAGTTCACCCTGAGATAGCCACTCCTTTCTAAACCCTCCCTGCATTAATTTGCACACTTCCCAAGTGGTAGACTTTCTTTTTTGTGGCAAGTCTTGCTCATTGTCAGGCGGTAAGGGTGAAAGCAGGAACCCAGAGTGATGTTCGGGCAACTGTATTCTCACAGGGCCCAGAATCAGACAGTGGCCATTGTGCAGGGCCTTGGGAAGCCTGTCTCCTCCTAAACCTTAATCACTTCACACATGCAAACACACTATCTTACAAATGTCTGTTCCTTTTAGATATCTGCCATTTAATACAAATACAAAATTGCTTATTTTCTTAACTTCACGTTTTAATCAGCGTGCACAACATCCTATCCAAGTACTAACCAGGCCTGATTCTGCTCAGTTGCTGCCATCAGACCAGGTCAGGAATGTTTAGGTAGGCGTGGCTACTGACATCATGTACTGTCTTAAGAAGAAGAATTAGAAAACTTAGAAGGAGATTTTTGTTGTGGTTGTTGTTCAGAAAAGAGTGGGAAGGAAAAGGAGTTAGTTATTTTATCATGACTATGAGAAAATGCCTGACAAGAACAGCTTAGGGAGAAAGAGTTTGTAAGGGAGAGAGGGTGTGTAAGAGAAAGAGGGTGCACGGTTTATAGGAATACAGCCCATCATGCAGGAAAAACGTGGTGGCAGGTAGTGGGATCTGAGGAAAGGACTCCTTCCCTCTTCACATCTGGGCAGAGCAAGAAGAAGAGACCTGGCCAGATGTTGAGCCAGGACAACAACATCCAGGTCCTCTGAGTAGCAGCATTCCCTAACCATGTTCTTCCTCCTAAGGTCCCTTAATCTCTCAAAACAGTGCCACCTGAAGAACTAGCAAATACAGTTCACGTTCAAGCAACAAGAGGAGAGTTAACACGGGCGTTTCAAAGGGTGATTTTTGTAAGTGTGCAGTATTTTCCTTCTGAAATCATGAAAACTTAAATTTGCAATTTGGGGTACCCCTTGCTAGAGACTGTGGCTTGTTTTTAGAAGTCACATATTTTCACCAGCTGTTTTCCCCCCAAATGGATTGAAAATACATCATTTCAATATGACCCATATAATGTTGAGTTAATAGCACAATCTAACTTGCTTTAGTACTGTTCATGTTCAGGGCAGTCATTGTGTCCACGTAGGCTAGGTGCCTGGGAAGTATGTTTTCATTCAAAGTGTATGTTTAAGAAGTTCACAGAGTGATCTCAAAATATTGCTAACTCTGGAGGTCATCTGGGGCTTCTTTTGGACACCAGAGAAAAAGAAATAAACAATGCAATCAGTCCTGTCCATGAAGCATACTGCAGCCATACTTAGAATCTAACACAACTGTAGTCACTGTTAAGATTTTGATTTTAGACAAAAACAGAAAAAGATCAAACTATTAGGTGCTATGAGAAACTTTTATGCTTCCCCCTTGAAACCAAGCTTCCATCCTCCTTTGTGTATAGCACTGGGCTCACAGGATGCAATGACCTGCTCATCATGACAGAGATGTGTGCCAATTCCATTTGCTTTGAGAAACATATCTTTGCTTAAGTTAAGTCTCCTTAATTGGATACATGGGGCAGGCATGTGAAATGAAGAAGCCCCATGCTGTGTTATGTCCAGGAGCCACTCTGGAAGGAAATCTGCAGTGTCAACAGCCAGGCTCATCCCTTAGCTGGCTTCTGAGTCTGCCGTGTAGTCCTCACAGCCAACACATCGCCCACACACCGCCTCTCCTCAGGGAACTGTTAGCAGTGATTACCTACCCACAGATCTTTCGCATACTTCCCTCTCCTTTGCCCAGTTCTAAATCTCGAGTCAGCCAGGTATTAGATGTCTTTATCTATGCCACCATTACAAAGATGGCTCAATGAAATACTATGGTTTCATCAAGCATAAATTTTACTTGAGATAATGCATTCCGAGAGCCATTCGATTTTACTGGCCTTGACAGAACTCATAGAAACAAATCCAAACCTTAATATGCCACTTACAAAATTAATTAGGCTCCCCTTCCAGGCATATTCTGCCTTTCATGTTTTATAGGGAAACAGCGGGTCCCTCTAAGTAGTGATGGAGTGACAGTGTGACTTCTTCAAAGAAACGTTTTCAGTGACACCAGCCCTGGCTTTTGGTTCCACACAGTGGTTCCCTCTCTGTAACCTCAGCACCTTCAGGATAAAATGGGCTGCCTGGTAGGTAGGGCGTGTCCAGTACCCATTATTGGAAGTATTCACTCCACCTCTGCCTCCCAGGAGCTGGAACCCACCCAGGGGAGGAAGCTATGTTGGAAAGGACACAGTATTCTCTAACACAGCTTCTGCAGTGTCTACAAGTCTGTGTTCTGACCCAGCTTTGTGATGTGATGATTGCAATTACGGTTGCTCACTCATTCCGGTCAATACTATTTCTTGTAGCATGTTCTGCCACATTCCTTAATTCAAAAATATTTATTTGGAGGTCGAGAGCATAGGGCAGCTCAGCTGGTAAGAGTGCTTGCCAAAGGACCATAACACTACGAGCTCCTATGTCTCCCACCACACATAAAAAGCCAGTTAAACACCCTTGTAACCTCAGCACTTAGTGGGGGCAGAAATAGGAGGATTGCTCTGGCTCACTAGATGCTAACTGAACTCCAGGTTCAGTGAGAGACCCAGTCTTAAGGGAATAATGTGAGAGTGATTAAGTAGAATGCCAGTTTCCTTCAGTGACCTCTACATGTGAACACCATATACACACCCTACATGTGTATAGGCTACATGTGATAATTTGCCCAAATAGCAGCATTCTTAATGCCCCCTTTCTCTTTTATTGCCTGAGAAGGCTGTGGTGGGCCAACACCCACAAACAGTGGGATGCATACATACGTCATTACAGTCACACTATCTAGCCCTATCCCTTGCTGGACCCGAGACGTGGCAACACTTGGATTTCTTGCCCTCAGTGCTCCTCTGCGAAGTTCAAACCATGGAGAGTATGTGCTCACCTCATAGAGGTGCTTAGTCAAATCATGAGGTCTTTAGTGCCAGGCAGAATATTTCGAATGAACATGATAGTAACCATTCAATATTGGCTAGGTATGTTTTTTTTATGATTCTCCTGAGCTGTCTCTTCTCAATGACTTAGCAAATCTGTCCCTTTCTTGTGATGAACAAATGATGGATTATACATCAAGAGCTTTATTAATTATTGACACCCCTTCTGAAGGGTAAATAAATCATAAATACCATGATTGCTCTTTTAGTCTTTTAACCTTTCATTACTCAAAACCATCTTATAGGCGGGGGCTAAATCAACTTGGATGGTTTCTTATGGAGGTGGTAGTTTGTTTTCAGCTCTTTACATAGGCCACGATTCCATGACACCACCCTTAAAATCCATCCCCATGTTATAGGTCTATATTGTTTATGGTCTTATTCTGGCTTTAACAGGGTCGCTATGGGAACTGTGCACATGGATTATATAAACATATACATATGTGTGTGCATCTATGCATGGAACAGCACATTGGGACTTAAGCACTTTTCAGATTTGTATATTGCTCCCTGAGCCATTTACATTCAGATATGGTAGCTCCAGTTTAATGTCTAAGCGATTCCTACACGAGCACTGTTCCTTTCCCATTCAAACAGACATGATCCTGGCTACTGAAAAGCAAAGATAAGCCACACAAGAGTTACCATCTCAGTTTGTGCAGGTATTGTTCTGTGAACACCTGGGTGCATGTGGGCATGTAGTTATATTTTTCTCCCCACACAATAACACTTTTTTTTTTTTAACATATCGCAATGTTCAGTTCATTACAAGTCATGACAAAGCCCCAACAGAACCCAAGTGACAGGACAACTCTCTCATTCTTTGTGTCCTGAGGAGAAGCTATTCCCATTGTAATGCGAAGAATTCCAGTCCAGGAAATAGCAGCTGTGACCTGCTCTGTGGTAGGCTTAGAGATCAGCTACGTTTTGCCCTGCTTTCTTACATTCTATCTTATGTATTAAGGTTCATCTCCTCATAAATAATATACTTCTAAATTTTTAAAATACTTTTAAGACAAGGTCTAAGGCAACCCAGGGCTTTTCTCAAACTCACTGTATAACTGAGGATGACCCTGAACCTCCAGCCCTCTTGCCTCTGTCTCTGGAATGATGGAATTAGAGGTACGCAGCCTTACCTCCAGTTTCATATGGTCCTGGGGATTGAATCCAGGGATTCATGCAAGCTAAGCAAGCATTCTATCAACTGAGCTAATCCGCCCCTCTAATATGCCTTATAGAGATATAGAACTTCCCTGGTTTCAGCTGAATCTTTATGTCCCCAAACTGTGTCCCTTTCTCCCTTCTACTTGCTTTTCTCCACTTGTAGCTAAAAACAAACCACTTCATAAGAGTCTCATCAATTTTTCTCTGTGTGCACTTTAGTTAAAAGAGCCTCCCGTGCTGTGCACTATGCTCCATGGGGACACAGTGTCACAGTCGGCTTGCCTGGAGATCAAAGTGGAGCATCCTGGGCTCACAGGAAGCCTGCGGTGCCCCTGCGATGCTCCGTCCAGCAGGCCTCTTGAGTGCCTTCCATTTTAAAAGGCTTCTGGGATGATACATGATGCATTCAAATTTTGAGACAGTTTATGGAATCAGAAATCATTGTCCTTTCTACAGATAGGGTGACAGCAGCTTTCTCTAGGTTTTCTTCCCTGTTAGACATTTCTTCCTCCTCTGTTTGACATGGGATTTCGTTTTTCCAACTGGCATACCTTCTGTATGTGAATTGTGAATATAGCTTCTTGATTCTTGAAAGTATAATTTATGCATAGGCTGTCATTGCTATCTGTCCCAGAAACGAGGTGACAGGCTATGCAGCCTCAGCCTCCTCTTCCTTGTTGTTTTCTCTCTCGTTTTTCCTCTCTCTCTCCTTTTCTTCCTTCTTCCTTCTCTTCATTTCTGCTTTCCATCTCTATTTTTCTAGTCTGGTCATGCACTGTTTTTGTTTTTTGTTTTTCCTCTATTAACCTGGAACAATAGCGATTCTCCTGATCATTTTTCAGTGCTATCAAAATTCCTTTAATGGATGCCTCCTCTCCCCCAAATTGCAGAACATAGTATAACAGCTGTTGAATGTGGAAGCCACTTTAGGAAACCATTTTAATTAAGTGATGAGCTTCATGTCTTATAAAGAAGAAATTTAAAATTGATCCAATATCACCAATTTACCGAGTGACACATTTTTATCAAGTTTATAATGCCAAAGATTGTAAAAGATGCCATTACTTTCTGTACAAAGACAGGAAAAGAAACATCACCGAGTGAAGTGAAGAACTCTCCCTGACAGTAAGGCGTATTTCAGTTTCAGAGTCAAGCACTAGGCGACCCTGTTTTCACACGTGTGTCTCTTATTTGTTGAATTTATAATTTGCACTCGGCATTCTGCACAGAGTAAGTTCTATGAAGAATAAGGACATGAATAACTGCTAGAAAGAAGTCAAAGTCAAGAAGACTGCATAGGTAGTCAAGGGCGTCAACAAGAAAGAGGACAGGTTGGGAACAACGTCCATGCTTTAGAGTATTCCTTGGTCACTTTGTTGTATAAGCAAGCAGGTTTCTCATGCAGGTGCAGCTCTCCAGCTTCATCCCTCTGACACCGGGATGGGGGTGTGTCTGCAGGGTTGTATCCGGGAGTTCATTCCACATCACCACAGAAAACCTTCTCCAGGGGCAGCAGGAGTGGTAGTTCCTTCAAAGAAACAGTGATTAGAAACAGAGGGAGCTAAGAAGCTCAAATGCTGTCTGTTGGCTTTTCTTTGAATATGTCTACAAATGGCAAAATACGTCAGTGTGCAAGAGTATCTCTGGGACTTGCTAGCTACCTTGGCTAGCAGAATCAGTGGGCGCCATGCCCAGGAAGAGAGTCTATCTCAAAACCTAAGGTGGATGTGGGCAAGAGAGATAGATGACTGGTATTAAGAGCTCTCGTTGCATAAACATAAAGACCCAAGTTCAGATCTCAGCACTCACAGAGTAAGCTAGGGTGGTCTAGCCTTTGACTTGACTCCAGAATCATTGGGAGGGACCGACTGTGAGGCTACTGGGACCTCCTGCTGGCTACCAAGTCTGGATGGAAAATGTGAGCTCCAGGTTCAAGGAGAGACCCTGCCTCAAAATCGGTGGAGCGTGATAGAGAAGGACCTTTGACCCTTGAAACTCTTTTCTGGTTTCCAAACATATGCACTGGACCAAGCACTCCTGAACTAGTGTGTAGAATGCACACGCACAGGCACGCACGCACGCACGCACGCATGTACGCATGCACGCACGCATGTATGCACATACATCTTGTCAGTATGACATAAGGACATTATGGTAATTTCGACTTTATTTTTTCCTCCTAGAACATAGATTGCCTGTTGTGACTCCCGGGAAGACTTCCTGTTTGTCATTTAGATTATATTTGGTTGCTAACTTGCTCAGAAAAGATTGTTTTTCTTACAAAGACGATGACTTTCTCCAAAGATGATTGCAGTTTCCAGTGAAAGGGAAAGACATGGCATGTGTACCAACAAAAGTCACAGTAATCTCCCTGAATGGTTTGCGCGTTCCTTTTGTTACTCGGTGTTCTTCATTCTATTCAAAAATACTACGGTGTGAGGATAATAGATTCCAACACTGATGCAGAGATAGCAAATACTTTCTTGCTTGTTCCCGGATTTATTAGAATTCATTACTTCTTCCTGATGGGCTAATGCTGTCACGGTTTGCAGTTGGTAGGCTGTGCCATAAGTTATTTTTATAAGGCTCTCTACTTACATGATTTTTATCACTGTGAGTTTTCCCTCATTTCCTGGAAGTTATCAAGCTGACATAAAAAAAGCCATCTTCTAATGATAGTGAATTTTCATAAACCATTTTCATCAGCTCTCATCCTCAGATGCTGTGTTTGGCCCAGAGTCAACAACTAGATTTCCTTTGCTGCATTGTCTTTCTTAGCTGAATAGGGTGCCTGTGTATTGATTGCACATTATTGAATGTAATGCTTGTTTTTATAAATGTTTTCTAACAAAAGTGTTAGTAAACAGAAGCCAGTGTTTTATGCTAAATATATGAATCCCAAATTAACAACAGGAAGTTGCTGGTTTCCCTGCTTTGGCAAGACTTCCATTGTGTTATTTCTGGGCTGTGTGTGCGTGCGTGTACGCCTGTACATGTGTAGTGTGTGTGCATGTGCGTGCACATGCTTGCATATGTGTGGGAGCATGTAATCATGTGTGAGTGTGCATGTGGAGGTTAGAGTTTAACACTGGGAATTTTATTTGCATTTGAACCCAAAGCTTATTCATTCAACTAGTATACCTACTTTGTTACGTAGATCTCCTCTCTCTGCTACCTGGCTACTGGGATTATAAATTGACTTGGCCAGCTTTTATGAGTCCTGGGGATTCGAACTCTGACTTTATCCATTGTCTCCAGCCTCCAACCATGTAGGGAATGGAATTTAATCTACCAAAAGGACTACCACTTTTCCATCTTTATCATGAGTCACTAGTTGGGTCTATCAGGCCTTGTTATGGTCTTATCTGTTCACAACAGAATGGAAGGTGGCCTTGTCATTGCCGTTGACTGAAGAGCACACTTCTGGCCGTGGCGGCAGAGGTCCCCTTCCGTGGTCCAGCAGTATAATGGTAGTGGTGACTCCTAGAGCCACAGGACACTATGCGATAGGTCTAATGACAGAGCTCGAAAGCTCTAGAATTTTCAATTTTATTCTTCCATATGCATGCATGTGTTCATGTGTATGCAGGTGTGATGTGTGTGAGAGAACACGAAAGCCTGTGTGAGTATCCATGTGGGTACCGAAATATCAACTTGCAGTTACAAAGCTCTCATCCTTTATTAGTTGACCCTCCCACTAATAAGGAGCCAGAAACCTGTATTGTTTTCTCCATTTGAAATTCCTGGTATTGATCTCATTTTCTTGGTCAAACCTAGAGTAAAACAGCTGATAAAACTATCTAAAACTGTTGCATGTGGAGGGGGAAAGCTAAGGCAAGAAACACAGACCATGCCAGCTGTTCATGCATAGCTCCACTAGTGAACAAATATGAATGTGTTACACAAAGTTCTTAGGGAGGGTGAATAATGTAAAGAGTGCTTATTTTGTTTATGAAGTTCTCTACCTTGCAACTCAAGGGCAATATTCTTCTGATTCTAATTTATAATCACTCATTTTGCACTTATTGGTGTTATTAATTGCAGTGATGGTGATGGCAGTCACGTTGTTGGTGGCAGTGGTGGTGGAGATGATGATGATGATGATGATGATGATGATGATGATGATGATGTTGATGATGATGATGATGATGATGATGATGATGATGATGATGATGATAATGATGATAATGGTTTTGCATGGTGCAAGTTGGCTTACATCTTTACTATACGGCTGAGGATAACACTGAAATTCTGATTCTTCTGAGTTCTGGGATTACAAGTATGAGCTAACAAGCCTGATTTTTTTTGCAACACTAAGGATCAAGCCTAGTGGCCTTGTGTATACTAGGCAAGAAATTTACCAACCAAGCCACATTCTCAACACCCAGTTATTATTAGTAGCAACAGTATTAGTGTTAGCACTGATACTCTTCTGGTCCTCGGAGACAAGGTCTGACTGTATAGCCTGCATGGCCTGAAACGTGTGGCAATTATCCCCCCTTAGCCTCCTGAGTGCTAGAAGTACAGGTGCCTACCAAGCATGCCCAGTCAGGATTAGATGTACCACTCTAATCCTAAGAAGTCAATGGCGTTCAGGGCCTCACCAACTTTCTGCCTTAGCCTGGAACAATTGTCTGGCGCTTCCCCTGGCCCTGGTCCCATCCAACACAGTAACAGCCTTGGAAGGTAGGCTCTGTGATGCTGCACAATGCCATCCCACTTTTCCAAAGGGAAAGGGAGCCCATCTCCTAATCCCCTGCAGAGACTTCATTGACCAACGCTTTCAGCCATACGGGCACAACTGCAACTCCGTCTTCCTGAAGGAGAGGCTGGGGAGTAAATGGATGAAGGCATGAAGGGCCACAAGGACATGCCTTACTTAGACTATCTCCTCCTCCTCCCTGGCGCTCACCCCCATTCACCCAAACGCATCTGTATTCTCTGGCGAGTTCAATTAGGCTCAAGCAGAAGTCCTCGCTTTATACTTAGGTCCCTGATCCACTGAGCACAATCAGTCGGTATACAGCCATATTTTGCTCCGAGGAGCACTGCATATGCAACAGTGCTCTCTGAAGATTACAATGGAGCTGAGATAGTCTTACGACCTTGAGACGTGTAGCCATGGTAACGTTGTAATATAATGCGTTACTCAGGTGCCGGTGGTGATGCTGGTGTCATGCGTAAAAGCGTCGCATGTGCAATCACACACAGCACTGACTGAACCCTTGGTGACAGCAGGAAGCATCTGTGCCACTGGTCGATGGAAGTACGTATATTGTAATGCACAATCATTATATTTAGTGTTTTCCTCTATACAAAGAAAGTGTGTTGTTCACTCCCCTTATGCCTGGAACAGTCTCATACATGTCCTATTTACCACATCCCTTGACCACAGTAAGGGACTACGTGGGCCAGGCATGGTGGTCCATATCTGGAATCTACTGTCTGGGAGGTAGAGGCAGTCAGTTCAGGTGTTCATGTTTGAGGTCAGCGTGGATTACAGGAGACTCTGTCTCACCTCTCTAGAGCCTTCAAAATAAAGGCCACTTGGTGTGAATGCCCTAGCCAGCTAGGATTGGGCAGACACACCCTAGAGGATGAGACAAGTCTATCATCTAATGACTTAGGGGAAAGTGAGGAAAAGAGAACGGAGCAAGAGCCAGAGGTCAGGGGGTGGCATGGGGGACTTCCTTGAAATAACGTCTTCTGCACATGAGGGAGCCAATGTACTTCTGAACTCACAGTGCCTGTGGTTTCTACATGAGGCCTTTGCAAAACCAAGGCAGTCAGAATTCCCATAGACATGGGAATAGACACGGGAGGGCTTGGGAAGCCCCACATGAAGGTTGCTGAGTTAGCAACCTTCATTTTTCAATTTTCCTTTAGGGACCTTGTCCATGGTGGACTGTGCATGCTCGGGTGGATGGCCTCACACCCATGTGCACAGGACGACCCTGACCGTCGGACTGGGTGGATTATGGAAAGAGGACATGAAGCTAGGAGTGGATGTGATAGAGATTTCTCTGGGGAGTTGGAGTAAACACAATACATCATATGCATGCCTGAAATTATCAGAGAATGAATAAAATATAATAAAAATAACAAAGATATATTTTTAAAAACCCAGAAGTGACACATTTGCATTTTCAGTGATCCTGGTATTGTCTGAATTGATGCTGACCCCTGTTTGATGAAGGATCGGCTGAAGTCTCTGATCCTCAATTACCCATTTCATTCAAGGAGACCAAAGAACATGTCTTGGGGAAAGCTTGCTTTGGGTCCGGAGCTAGTTTGTTCCTGAGACTGCTTGTCACCAAAGCCCTTCTGTACACTTGTCAGATAAATGCTTGCTTAGTGATAGTAAAACCCAACTTTGCAACTTTATTTCTATAACATAGGGGGAGCCTCAAACCCTGCGGTGCCATTTTCCAGTTCATGGGATTCAAGACCCTTCATGTTAATTGAGGGAGACAATTACTTTTGAGAAGCTTAGAAGCTCCTAGATCTTTTAATTTTCTGACCAAGGCTAAAGAAAATCTTACTGAAAGTCACCTTGGTAATGTTTAAAAATAAAAGACCCTAAATCTTTTTTTTTTTTTTTGTATAAAAGATACATAGGGCTAAATGAAGTTTAAGTCTCAAGGGGTTAATTTTTAAGGAATGAGTCTATTTGTACTGCTCATGGGCTTCCCATCCTCTACCATGCTCATTGAGAATCATTCTTGCTTTTGATGAAAATGTGTGTGTGCACACACCCATACACACAGGTGGGAGAGGCACTCAGCTGTGACTTCTCCTGCCTTTCACTCAGTGTGTGCCAGTAGCAGCAGCTGTGGAGGATCAGGGCTACAGAGGGATCAGGGCTACAGAGGGATCAGGGCTACAGAGGGATCAGGGCTATAGAGGGTCAGGGCTATGGAGGGTCAGGACTATGGAGGGATCAGGGCTATGAAGGGTCAGGGCTATGGAGGGACCGGAGCTACAGAGGGATCAGGGTTATGGAGGAATCAGGGCTATGGAGGGATCAGGGCCGTGGAGAGAGCTTGGCAGTGGAGGGAATCATGCCCCCAAGCAGCTGAGGAATGAAAGAGATCCTCATTTTTCAAACTTTTATTGTTGCTGTTGAGTCTGTAACTTCAGCCTGGATGATGGCACAGGGCTTTAGGGTGAGGGTCCCTCCAATAGCTTTCTCTTCTATTGTAAGTCCATCTCGGAGTTAATCATTTTCTTCAAGGAGGGAATGCCGTAATAAAGATAATTAAATTGAAATTCAATATAGTGGGGCATTGCACTATAGCTCTGTATCAGATGAGGTTTCTGAGAGAAGCCATTTACTGGGAGGGTGGAGTGTGTGGTATGTAATTAACAATTATGTTTGTCAGGGTTATGAAACAGAAAATTAATAACACGGTGGCTGTGAAGCAGTGTGCAGAGCTACAGAATCAAGGTGACTAGACGATCATTTACTTTATCCTCACAGCAGACGCATCTTCCTTTTCTAGAAACATGTGAATTTACTGACTCTTTTTTTTTTTTTACGCCTCTCAATTTTAGTCTGGGAATTTACTTATTTTTCTCTCTGCAGCAGTTATTTTCAACCCTGACCACGTACTAGAATCCCCCAAAGAACTCTGTAAACCCCGATGGATGTCCAGAGCCTTTGCAGAGGCAGCAAAGCAAAAGCCCCGAGGTGGTGGTGACTTGCAGGGCCAGGGTTTCAAAGGGCTCTCCACGCGGTTGTCACAGGCATCCAGCATGGAAGAGGGTGGCAGCAAGTATTTAATGTGATTGATTTCCCTGGTTAGGTTAAAAGAAAAGGCAGGGGAAAAAGCAACTACACAATAAATATTCATGGGCTATATTTTTCTTGACCAATCAAAAATTTCAGGATGTGTCCACAGATAGGAGGGAGTCTTGAGACAGAATGGCTTAAGGTTTAGACACCTCTGCTTCCGGCAGAAACCCATCTGAGAACTGTGTCTCCTTCCTGTCATCCATTCTTTCGCTTCTTAGAATCCAACGAATGTTTTCATGTTTCTCTATGAGCCTGACCACAGAATTCTCCAAATGACTGTGGGCAAGAACTGACTCTCTCCTAGCTTGTCAGCCCTTTGGGAAGGCCCCATGATGGAATAAGAGCTCAGAGAGGTCACGGAGATGATCCCTCACTGGCGAAATGGAGGCGTGTGTGCTTGACAAATCGCCATTCGAAACATGCCTGCAGATCTCAGAAAAACTGAGTGCTTCTAACCTCAGACCATGCAGCTCCTGCTCAGGGGGAAAGCTGCCCCTGCGATGTACAGCAAACATACACAGACATACTGCATAAAATTGATGGACTCGCAGACAACTTTGGGGTAAATAGCATTTCTTTACTGGTCTCTGAATTTGAGCTGTCACCAAACTGGATTGCTGGTGAGTTGCGTATTTTACTTTTGGTGAACAGTGCATTTTGAAGCTATCTTCTTTGGATTTTCAATGGGATTTAATTAAAAACCTTTGGATCTAGCAATAGCGATCCATTTGAATACATTTTTAAAAACCATCTATGAAGTAATTGAATTTTGCCGGCTTTCTGGATGTTGAACATCCCTTGTATTTAAGATGCTGGGGGTGTGGAGTGGGGATAGAATTTTGTTGGAGTCAGCTTGCATGCTGAGAATCAGTTGCTAAAAAAAAATCCTTCTTTTTTGTCCTCTTTCAATTTTGACATAAACTGTTAGTTAAGGATAAACTAGATACCTCATTGTATTGCCCATTGCATTTGGAGAGGACAACACATTCCCTTCTGGCCAGAGCCAGTGAGATCCTAACTGTTTCTTTTCACACTTAGCCACATGTGACGCAGCCACGGGGCTTCTTGCTAGAGTCAGTTTTTCCCAGTGCATATTTTTCTGCAGAGATTATTCTGATTTTCCTGACAGCGAATGAAAAGAATGAGGAGAAGCAATTATGCATTTTGACTAAGAACAAAAGACCAAGCCTATTAAAATATGAATGCTTTGAAATTTAAATTGGGTTAATCACATTTATCAATACAACTCATTTTTAATTTGCTTCCTCTTTTATTAAATGACTACTGCCTAAATTGGAAGACCATGACTGTATTTATGGAGGCAATGATGTAACCAAATAAGTGTACTATAGATTTGCAGTCCTGGTGCTTTCAGCTCTGACTAGTGATGCCCAAGACATACATGCAGACAGGGCAGGCTGTTTGCTACAGACACCAGCTTTGGGGCCAGGGGGCATGGATGGGTAGAGGAAGCATTTGCTGGGCAAGCATGAGATCTTGAGTTCTATTGTCAAACCCTGCAGTCTCAACATTGGGGACTGGGAGACGAACAGATCTCACCACCTGGTGAGGTCCAGGCCAATGAGAAGCCTTAGGTTTGCAAAGGTGGAAGGCTCCAGACTGATCACAGTCAAGATGGACTTCCTGCCATGCCTGTGAGCATTCACAGGCACAGTAGGGTGAACACACACACACACACACACACACACACACACACACACACACACACTCCAAATGTAATAAAAACTCCTCTTATCAGGTAGTGGCAGCTCACGCATGGCTCATCACTTTTGCAGTGACCTTTTGCGATACTGACTAGATGCTCAAAGATGCAGTTTTAGCCTGAGGATAAGAGGAGGCCTCATGAGACTGGAAAATGGACCTTTTGATTAGAAGGCTGGGAGGTTGAGTAGGTGCAGTAGGACCCTGGCTGAGCTAGATGAGCACAGTGAGTTCTCCTCCATCTCCTTGCATCTTCAGTGGCGCTGTTGGCTCCTCCCCTGAAATGCACACACGCCAAGAATTGCACAGGAAAACCCTAACAAGCACCCACAACCGCTGCTCACCACAGTAGCTGTACAGGGCCAAGACACTTAAGCTAAGACCCTTAAGATCCAAGTCAGCAGCCAAGTCTATGGCTACCCATTCCTGCCTACTGGAGAAGGGCCTTCCAGACAGGATCCATGTGCTTAAGACATTTTCAGTCATCTAGTGGATAACTGAAGGAAGCCAAGAGATGTTGGATTCTTTAAGAAAGCAGCAGTTGTAAATGATGAAAGGAGTTTTAAAGATGGTAAAGGTTACTTGTGTGAAATTATTCCGTACCTAATGAGCAGTGAGAATTTGATGAAATCATTGCAGAAGCTGGACTGGGAATCATGCTGAGTCATTTCAAGCTTGTAGCCAGCTATGGAAAGAAAAAAAGGAGTAAGATCAATTTAGTTTTAAATATATCGATATTTTAAATACTTGGAAGTATTTAATATTTTGATATTTTAAATACTTACAATCAAATATTTAAGTTTTATTTTTGCCACAATTTTGGAATATACACAAAAGTATTTGAAACCAAACCCCAAATCCATGTTCTCAAGCTTCTCCCTGCTTGACACAGCATCTCTACTCATTTACATATTTATAAAATGTTTTATTAGCTTAGGAAGAACTAGGGTGTTTTTTTTTTTTAATGACATTTTTCTTGTTTCCCTTCCTCTACACCTCAGCACCAACCCCAGCCTAATTTCCACTTTCAGATCACACATGTGACCTGAGTTAAAATTACTTTTTCTGTGCTTTATGAAATGAAGACTGATATGAACATCGAATATCTGAGGGATGGAAAAATGGCTCAGTAGAATCTGAATTTGACTCATCTGAACGTACATGAAGCTGAGCAAGGACCTGCACGTCTGTAATCTCAGTTCTCCTCAGGTGAGAAGGGAGGCAGAGACAGGAGAACTTCTCAGAGCTCTGACTAGTCAACCTGGCTGGTGTAGCAGCATACAGCAGAGAGATCCCGTCTTCGACATGGTGGAGGGTGAGGACAGATACCTGAAGCTGCCCTTGGTCATATGTACATGTGCTGTGGTGCAGTGACACACACACACACACACACACACACACACACACACACACACACACACCCTGAAAAATGTATAGGATCTGTATCTAATGATAAGTCTATCTCATCTATATGCATACCTATCAACCATCTATCTACCTACCTATCTACCTACCTACCTACCTACCTACCTACCTACCTACCTATCTATCTTCTGTCTATTACCTACCAGTATCCATCCACTCACCTCTCTTCTACCTATCATCTGTCTATCTAACCGTTTATCATCTCCCATCACCCATCTGGAGGCAGGAGTGAACCCATTTCACGTCCATACACCACCTTCCTTTTCTTCCTCACAATAGTGCATGAATATGCATTTTCTTCCAAGGAATCACACAGCGTGGAATATTCATCAAGAGATAAGCTATGTTAACGTTGTTCTGGAGAAAGGATGTGTCTTTGCGCATGCATCTGTAAACCCTCATAGCCAATGAAGCTCTTTATAGCTCTTAGGTAAGTATAAAACTAAATGTAAAGGAGGCTGGGCATTTGCCACTCACTTCTGTTTTCCATCTTTATTTCACAATACAGAATAGGTCTGACCTAAAAGAAAAGTGAGGGGCATACAAGATAATAATCTTTTGTAGCCAAACCCAGAGTATTAGGACATGTTCATGTATAGCTGCATGTACCAATCACACCTGCCTTTCTTTCACCACACTTCATGTCCACGGACATTTCTCTGGAGTTCTCCATCATTTGGTTTGCTTTCCATGTGAAGTGCATGGATGCTGTAGATTCATTCCATGGCCCTTGGTTGTGGCTGAGGCTGCATGTACCTCACCACTACAAAGCTGTTTTTCCTTCTGAACTTTCTGTGCCACTGCCTTTGTTTCCCATGGAAGGCCAGATGACGAGGCTTTTCCAAATGCATTTTCTTATTTTCTGCAATATGTATTTTTTTCAGTCCCACGCTGACAGCTTTATTCCACAGCACAACGGCAGTTGCTAAGCTTTCCTGAACAAAGCCATCCCTGCAAAATCACTCAGCGAAGACAGGCTTACAGAGACAGATTTCAGCCTCAGAAAGGATGTAACAAATCACGTGTGGGAGGAGGAAAACATAAAAATGATGAAGCGTACCTTGATGGGAATATGTTCTTAATCACCACCTTCAAAAACAGTCAACATTCTAGAAACTTCTTCAGTGCAGTCTACACTTATAAAGTCCAATGCTTTCTTCCTGAAGGATCTTAAAATCCTCTTCCTCTGTCTCTTCCCCTCCCCCTTCCCCTCTTCTCTTTCTGTCCCTCTTTCTTTCCATCTATCCTCACACCCCCACCCCTGGGTCGTCTTGACCAAATACATTGCTCTTCAAGGGGCTAGATTCCAGACCTGAGCCTTTTCAGGGACTAGGGGTGCCCAGCATCTCCATAATGAGGCACCCCCCAGACTTTCTTCCTTCTGAAATAT
The DNA here is from genome assembly GCA_019843815.1 of Montemys delectorum. Taxonomy (NCBI): domain Eukaryota; kingdom Metazoa; phylum Chordata; class Mammalia; order Rodentia; family Muridae; genus Montemys; species Montemys delectorum. Next base: position 5,257 of record JADRCD010222611.1, on the reverse strand, counting down.
TGGTGTATAAATGCCTGTCAGCTTTGCAGCAGTGAGGCAGCTTCCTGAATTGCTTAGAGCTAGCTTCCAGTTGCCAGCCACTGAAGTGGCATTAAAGCAATGTTCCTTTCTTAATGAGTATTAAATTTACTTTTAGGCAAACCCTCTAGCTGGCAATAAATGTTCCTTGGGCTTGCTACTGGCTCTCCCTTCCTTGGTAATTGCTCTGTTGCTAGTGACTACTCAGTCCTTCCCTTTGGATAGAGAAGCTTTGAATGTTTGTGTCTTATGCTTAATTTCAAAACTAGGAACAACATGACCACTCTGCAAGCCTTTGAGTGGGGCCTCTGCACAGGTCTAGAACAAACCGGCATTGTTTTACAGTTGTGATAGACTGTCTAAATCTGAATCCAGACCTCACTTCATATAGCAAGACTTGAACAATAATCTACCTGTGGGTCAAATCTATCCCAGCACCTTTATCTAAGAGCAGAATTTTCTTGTGTGTGTGTGTGTGTGTGTGTGTGTGTGTGTGTGTGTGTGTGTGTGAGTGTGTGTATTTGTGTGTGTCTGTGTCTGTGTCTGTGTCTCTGTGTTTTTAGAAACTGAACCTAGCCCCACAAAATGTTAGGTCAGCACTCTTATCATACCCCCCACCTTTCTTCCTTTTAGGTTTTTAAGACAGAGTCTTTCTCAGCATGGCCTTTACTTCACTCTGTAGTTTCGGCAGGCTTCAAACGTAAGATCATCCTGCCTTAGTCTCCTGAGTAGTTAGGGCCAGAGGCCTGTGCTACCACAATTGAATAATTTCACATTTTAAATAGCTAGAAGAAGGAGATGTAGCACTGTCTACGAGGAGGAGCACTTTGCAAATGACTGGGTCACAAACGTGTGAAAACAGCTCCAGGGAATCTGCTGCCCTTTTCTGGCTTTTACTGACACATGTATGTGTGAGCATGCATGTACCGAGACACACACACACACACACACACACACACACACACACACACACACACGCACACCCCTTAGAATGTTTAGGTGGCAGTAGTCTACGATGTGAGAATCATCTGAGATTCTAATTTTGACTTCCATAAATGAAGTCTTCTTGGAATTCAGCCATGTTTGTTATGTCTGTAAGAGCTGCAGTTGTTTCTATACTACGGTGATAGGTAGTCACGTGTGTAACCTAAGCACACCCATGGCGTTGGGCTCCACAGAGCCTAAAACATGACTATCTGCTTCTTTAGATACCGAAACTTGCAACGCCTGGTTCAAGTGTTTGATTGATCATGGGTACATCAATTTCTTCTCACAGCCTCAATGACTTCATCAATAGAAAGGGATTGATCACACAGCAAATCACAGGACTATTGTAAGGAACAAATGAGGTCATTGATCCCCCAACACTTAGAAAGCTCATTGTTAAAAGTAAAGGTGGAATGACTGGTTATTAGTTATACTGCTCTGAAGATCATTTTGTTCTTTTACTAGTTTCACTGGATTTATTTTTAAATAGATGATGTATGTTCTATGTCATACATTTACTTGTATATGATTTTAAGATAGTCATTTAAAGGAATTTATTGTTTCTAAATTTTCAAGTGGCTAGTATAAGTCAGGTACTTGTCTCCTAATATACATTATATGAAAGTGAAAATTCCCTGTTCTTTCAGAGTCTTCCAGGGACATCTTAGTGTCATATTTATAAACGTTTCCCCCTCGATCCCATTCTGGACATATCTACATGTTTGTTTTAATCATTTCCAGATTGCCTGTTGGAGACAGAGTAAACTGTACATTCTCAAATCCAGTTGGGCTTTTGCAAGAGATTTGCATACAGAATGAAAGGGAAAATTGGGCTATTTATTATTCTTGTCAAACATAAATTATTTTTATGAATTTATTTATGTATTTATTTATTTATTTATTGAGATAGGGTTTCTCTGTGTAGCCCTGGCTGTCCTGGAACTCATTCTGTAGACCAGGCTGGTCTCAAACTTAGAAATCCACCTGCCTCTGCCTCCCAAGTGCTGGGATTAAAGGCATGTGCCACCACTGCCCGGTTTTACATTTTTTTTAATTTTTAATTTTAATTTTTATTTTTTATGTATTTTTAAAAAAGTTCAATAGTTTAGGAGAGGTCTTCAAAATTCCACCTTAAGTCTGAGCCTGCAAACTTGTCCGTGGATAAAAATCTAATAAAGATTTCTCTGCTGACAGGATGAAGGCATTTGCCATGCTGCTAATGAAGGAGGGAATAGAGGAAATCCATTTGGTTATTTTCTGATTCTTGTCCAAAAGCAATTGCCTCCCGCTGTGGTTTGTTCTTCGCACTCACACAGCGCTGGGCTATGTCCAAAGCCTCCGTCTATTTTGATCTAGGAGAGCTCACTTCTTTGATGTGTATCTGTGGCTCCTAAAGGGGCTGGGCCAGGTTTAATCAAAGGTGCATAGCTTCAGCAAAAATACACGATGAGAAATGATCACAGCGTCACAGGCAGGGGTTTTCAGCAGGCTGCAGACTTGGCTGGGGCCGGCCTTCTGCTTCATATGATAACTAGAGGAACCCCAGAGTATCTCTCTCAGAAGGAAGAATTTCAGGAACACAGAACAAAGGGAGCCAGGCAATCTTCTCAAGAGCTCCCTTCCATAACACTGTGCTGAGGTGGCTGAGGCGGTGGAGACCAGCACTGCTCTGCAGGGGACTGTCCCTGAGTGTGTGAGCCCAGAGGGGACATTCAGCTTGGTATTAGGGTCTCCAGGGACTCAGGGGGAGTATGCTAGGGACAAGCATGAGTACTTCTTCCTTTCCTCTCATGGCTCAACTGTTCTACTTTCACCACCGTTTCTGGTTCCTCTGCTCACCTCGTGGTCTTTCATTTCTCTTTTCTCCTCCATAGCATCTCTGACCACTATCTTATTGCTTATTTCTGTTTCTCCCACTCACATGTAAGTCCCACAAGACCAGGGAAGTTCATTTAATTCACTACTTTCTATTGCCTACAAAAGCTGGTCTGAATCACCTGCTGAATGGATGGTTGGCAGGTTGGATGGATAGCTAGATCTGCACAGCTTCCAAGTGAAAAGGATATAGACAAAATGTGGTTATTCTGTGGCCATCTGTCACATGCCTGGAAGCCCAGTTACTTTGACAGTTCAAATGGGAAGATACCAAATGCAAGGCTAGCTTGGGCAACAAAGCGAGATGCTGTCCTACAGTAGGTGGATAGCCATTTCTATCCCCGTCAGAGTAATGGTGAGCTTGTGCTTTCTGTCTATCCATGGTGTGATGGTGACTCTTGGATTTCAGCTTCCTGAACCATGGAAAGATGCCTAGAATGTTAGTCAAGTGCTATCTCGGCTATGTCTGTGGGGGTGTTCCAGAGACAGCTGGGGGTCATGGCTGTGGGGGTGTTCCAGAGACAGCTGGGGGTCAGTAAACTGAGTCAAGAAAGCAAAGCACACCCTGAATGTGGACAGAAGCACTGAAGAGACTGCACTTGGATGAAACGGAAAATTAAAGAAGGAAGCCGCTCCCAGGCTCCCCTGGGCAAACGCACTTTCTTCTACCACATGCAAGGGCGTCAGATGCTTGCTTCATCAGCCTTTGAGTGAGGCTCCTTCATTCAGGGAGGCTGCATCAACGGCCCCTTATGTCCTGAGCCTCCAGCTTCTTGAACTGAGCATATACTGTTTTCTTTAGTTCTCCAGCCTGCAAGTGGCCATTGCAGAATTATCAGTCCTCTGAATGCAAGATCTAACAACGTCATTCTTATGACCATCCACGGTGGTTTGAATGACCATGGCTCCCACGGGCTCATATGTTTGAGTGTTTGATCCCAGCTGGTGGAATTGTTTGGGAAAGATCAGGAGGTGTGGCCTCGTTGGAGGAGGTGTGTCACCGGGGGTGGGCTTTCAAGTTTCAAAAGGCTTCGTCGTTCCCAGTATGCTCTCTGCTGCTTGCTTGTGCATCAAGATATGAGCACTCAGCTTTCCTGAGGTCATGGAGTCTAACCCTCTGAAACTGTAACTCTCAAACTTTCTGTGTGTGTTTATAAGTTGCCTGGGTTATTTTTTTCACAGGAATAGAAAAGTAACTAAAATACCATATGTACATATTCCACTGGTTCTGTTATTCATTCATTCATTTATTTGCTTTTGAGAATGCTGAATAATTCGGGATTCTTCTAACTAACTGAAGAAAGCTGTGCTGGTTAACACTGCCACCTTGGGAGTGGGAGGAAGACCCCGTGTGTGAGTGCGCTTCTAGACAGGGTTAACCGAGGGGCTACAGAGCGGCTTTTACTGCTATGCTTACAGCTTCCAGTTTCAGCAAGGGAGAAGGTAGCAGCAGTGCAGCCTGGAGGTGTGGCCTTATTGGAGGAAGTCTGTTACTGGGGTAAGTGGGGCTTAGAGATTTCAAAAGGCTCCAGTCATTCCCCATGAGCGGGGTTCCAGGAAAGAATTAAAAGGAGAAAGCACTAGCACCCCCTCCCTCCATCCCTCCGTCCCTCCGTCCCTCCGTCTGTCCGTCTGTCTGTCCCTCCCTCCATCCCTCCCTCCCTTGTCCTCCCCTCCCTCCCTCCCCCCTCTGTCCCTCCATCCCTCCTTCCCTCCCTCTCTCAATCTCTCTCTCCCCTTTCCAACCTGGACTACAGTGTGACCAGTTGCCTCCACTTATGGCAACAGGCATGTACCCCCTGGAACTACAAACCACAACAAACTCTTCCTACTTATAGTTTTATGTCAAGAATTTGATCACATCAACAACAACAACAACAATAAATAAAACAACATCTGTTACCTTTATGAGTGAAATGAGTCATTAAACACGACTTGACGTTTAATGAAAGGAAGCATGAAAGAACAGACAGCAACCTTTTGTGCTTATGCCCATGGACACATCACAAGTGTGTTCGGCTGTGTACATACGAACCAAACCTGAAGAGGGACAGGCAAAGGCTGTTGTGCTAGTCCTCAGGGAACATGTGCCTTGGTGGGAGGGTGAAAGTCCCAGTGCGGCATCAGCCTCCCTGCGGTACATCTGCCAGAGACTTGGCTCCTCTTCCTCCCACTATGTTAATTATGTTAAAGCCAATTAGTGGGTGGCTTTTTATACGAAATCATTCAAACAGCCATCCTGTGGAAAAAGTGAGTTCTTTAAACAGAGAGCAGCTAGAAGTTAAACCATAGAGTATTGATTTCTACCTGTTTAATAGAATCATCTGAAGTTTCAATGAAGCCTATTGGAGATTTTTTATTACTTCTTAAAACAATA